>CAUYQV010068370.1:0-30584 GCA_963574575.1 Galagoides demidoff | reverse complement strand
TTATCTTACAAGGGTACAAGTGAATCTTTCTAAAAGTAGAATATAAATGTCTTAACATAATAACTAAGAAAATGACATAAAGGCTATGTTAACCAGTTTGATGAAAATATTTCAAATTGTATATGAAAACACCACACTGTATCCCATGATTGCATTAATGTATACAGCTATCATTTAATAAAAAAAAGAAAGAGAGAAGCATAAAACACACCAAGTTTATCAGGCAAACGTGAACAAAAATGGAGGCTGAGAAGGTAATATAAATATCTGATCAAGCAGACTTAAAGGCAAAAAAGGTATTACATAATACAAAAAGGGTTATTTAATGTCAATGTTGATAAAGGGTATAATCTACATAGAATAAATAACCATCATGAGCTTTTTGTGCTGAATAATGTAGCTATGAAATACATTAAACCAATTCTGTTGCAAATACAAAGAGAAAATTGCAGGAACATGAGAATAGTGGAAGACCTTAACACACATCCCGCCGTCTTTGACAGATTAAGTAAGCAAAGAATGAATTAAGACATACAGGGACTGAATAATGGATTTCATGCATCTGATTTAACAGATATACGTCAAGTTTGTACTCTGCAAAAATAAAGCATACCTTTTTGCTAAGTACTCATAAAATATTTACAAAAACAGATTGTATTTTAGCCCAGAAAGGAACTATCAGTAAGTTCCCAAAAGCAGTACTTGGATAGGCTCTGTGTTCTGACCAGAGTACAATAAAACAGAAAATTAATGGCAAAAGTTCAAAGCAACAAACCCAAACACTTTGAAATTTAACAACACTCTACTAAATAACTGTTGGGTCAAAGAGGAAATCAAGGCTGCAATTACAGATCATTTAGGACATAAGGACAATAAGAACTCTGTGTGCTGATGCTCATGGCACAGTGCCAGAGATACATTCGTAGCCAAAGACCTTATATTATTAACTGAAAAGCATGAAAATAAATGCACTAAAGATCCAAGCCAAGAAATTAGAAAGCAATAACCAACACAACCAAAGAAAATTAGGAGGCAGGAATTAACACATTCAAAAACATAAAATAATGATTTGAAGATGAAAGAAATAACAGATCTGATATGTGTAAGAGGTAGTTCTTTGAAAGAGAATAATAATATGAATAAATTGCTAATCTAGAAAATGTTGACACAGGAAATTAAGAACAAGAAAAGAAATATGGCTTCATACACAGAGATCTTCGTGAAGGGTGTTATGGTTTTAAGCTAATAAAGTTTAAAACATCCAGTGGATGTTTTTCAAAGAAAAATAGAAATTGTGAATTGAATTAAAATGATAAAGTTTAATGCGCAAGGATTGTGTTACCAAGTAAGAGAAAGAAGTATATGTAATGATGAAGGATGTGGACTAGCTACGTACCATTTGGCAAAATACTCAACCTCTCCAAACCTCAGTTTCCTTATCTCTAAATTGACAATAACAGTATCGACCTCCTGAACTTGTGCAGTCAAAGGACTAACACAAGCCAAACTTCTAACACTGTGCTAATAGAAGAACCCCCCAAAAGACACCACACATTTTTGTTGTTGCATTCCTTCAAAATTCAAAAAAAAAAAAAAGATATGTCATATACTATGTTAATAGGTTCAAGGCATACCAAAAGATGGAAAGTTATTTGGTTAGCTATATAAAATCACTATGTTGTTATAAAATCTTGAGCGTTAGCACAAAAACACCCACATTTTCTTTCTGAATATATACAAAAGATAAGCAAATATAATCCAATGTTGTAATGAAATAATAAGACACAAGAATCAAATAAGGTATTTTCTAGGAAGGAAGGAATGGTTCAATATGAGGAAATCTATCAATCTACTTTGTTACATTGCTACACAATGGACAGTGTGTTGACCTAGAATTGGTGTTTTTAGATATTCGCCTAAGGAGATGAGATAGGGCCAAAGATTTCCGTTCAAGATTGTTTGATGTGACATTTTTAAACTTTTAAACAATCTAAATACAAAAAAATAGGGGAGTGCTTAAATACGCATAAGTATGTTAGGCTTAATTGATATATAGACAAGTAGAATATTCTATAGAAAGATTTTGTGAAACCAAATAAAATGTTTCAAAAATATTTTAAAATGTGAAAATATATTTGGTATAAGGTGCTCAGTTAGTATGGAAAATTATTAGTGTGTGCATCATGCTTACATATGGGGAAACTAGATATCATTTGTATGTATGTGTACATATATGTATGTACATTTAGGTGGTTTCCTTGTTTTTGCTGTTATCAAAATGCTACAGGGAATATCCTCATACAATTGTCATTTGCACAAATATGAGTATCAAATCACCATGATTTAACCCAGTGTAAGAACTGCAATCTGTATTCAAAATGACACACAAGATCATTCACACCAGTGTTAAATGCATGTGTTTGGGGTGGGTGTATTTAAGGACACACACCGTCATTTATGGGGGTAGGGGAATAAAAGGAAAGACAACAAGATGTCACAGTGGCTGTGTAGAGAAGTTTTAATGTTCATCTTTGTATCTAATTTTAAAATTTTCTCCTTAATTGCAAGGTAGAAAAAAATCAAATGTTGATGAAACATTTTAAGTGAGATTAAACAAAAGGAAAAGCATTTCCCTTACAAATTCAAGACATTTATTCTGTTCGTGTTCTCATCTGTAAAAAAAATTACAATAAAGATTTCAATGAAGGTATTTAAAGCATTTTATACATGTATAGTGTCTGGCAAACGGTAAGGCAATAATATATATTCATTCCAGTTTCCATTTAAATCAAAATCATTGTGAGAATTCATTTTTTAAAAAATGCATATGAAGGTGTTTGGCACAGAGCATAACTGGTTACCAGCAGTTATAAGGAAATCTGAATTTCCTTTATGATGACACATAGACTCTGAGATAGAAACTAGAATTATTTCTCACTAACTGCCCCTCTTCACCATTCAACCTAAGTTTCTTCTATTTCTTGCATTTGTCTCTGACATGCTGCCATATTGCTTAAAAACAAACAAACCAATCAACCAAATTTAAAAAAATGATATTGGTTTACTCCTTGCTTCTAGAGGACAGGAAGAATAAAAACAATCTGTCCTTTAGATCCCTTTCTGGGCTTCTCTTCTTATATAAATTCAGGTCTGGGATAAAATTAATTTAATCTTTGCAAATAGTTTGGGGTGGGGACCCACATGTGGCCTTTTGACTGAATCCAAACTCTATAAACAAATTCTTTTAATAAAGGGATTTGTTCTGTGAAGTTTAGAGTTGGTCCAGGGACTGCACTTGGAGATCTGGAAGGCCATATGTGGCCTTGAGGCTATAGGTTCCCCACCCTTTGGTAGACACAGAATGATTTGTCTTGGAATTGACCACTAAAGCTAACAGAAACCATCACAAAAAGATACATTGTGGGCCTAAGATTCAGAAATGGCTGTAGAAAGAGGACTTTGGGATTCATAGGATGTGGAAGATGACAGGAGGGAAATGGTAAAGACGACTGAAGTTTCGCATCCTAAGTTCATGGAACATTATTAGTACCAAGGACAGAAGCCTGAACCCTGAGAACAAAATGACAAGCTCACTTTGGTACTTAATGGCCTAAGGGCAAGAATTGCAAGGAAATGGCCATAAGCAATTTATAATCTAGCCCTACAGATCAGATGAACCTCAGATTAGAGATATATATTTGTGAAATGTCTGTTTGAATGAGAGGGTGGAAACCTGGAGTAGAGTTGAAATCTTCACAAACATACCTGAGCCTTGTGGAGCCTTGGTATTTAGAGAACAGAAGGGGAAATGGGATAGAGTGAAGGAACTAAGGAATGAGTAGCAAGAGAATAGCTATAATGCCAAAGGTAATAGAGATGGTTTCAACAACAAGTTATAAGGAAAACAGACACAGATATCCCAGCCCTGCAAGGGGATAGAGCTGTAATCCATGGTCTAGGTAAACTAAAATGAAGACCTCATGCCTTTCCTCTTCCCTTTGCTTTAGTTGAAATCAGATGAATGCATCAATAAAAACCAAGAACACAGGGTTGAGCTGAAACAATAATGCAACACTGGACTGCCCTGCAGTAGTCAGCTACATCTTCATTCAAACAGTTTCAGGAGCCCTTGCAATGTCTTGAACTCTAGGCTTTGGCAACTGTGATGATATTAATTTTGTGGATCATTCAACCTAAGTGGGCTTTTGCATTATTATTAATAAAGGAAATGCTTTCGAACTATTAGGCCGTGTCATTTAAAGGTAGGGTAGAGCCTAGAATCCAGGACTCCTGATCTCAGGCAGTGGACCCAGGGAACAAATCAAAGCCCCATAAATTGTCAGCACCCAAGTCAGGGTATCTGTTTTCTGGTTAACCACACCCTCATGTCTCACCACCACCACCAAAAAGGATCCACTTTCCCTGCCCCATTCTCCCCCTCATGTATACACACTTCTCTCCTTCACTTATCCCAACCCTAGAAAAGTCCCTAATGGCTAATGAAGCAGAGAGACAGAAATAGCAGAGGCTTTTTTTTTTCTTGCAGTTTTTGGCCAGGGCTGGGTTTGAACCCGTCACCTCCAGCATATGGGGCTGGCGCCCTACTCCTTGAACCACAGGCACCGCCCCCAGAGGCTGTTTCTTTAAGCCTAATACAGTGACCTCTGCACTTTCTTAGAAGTGCTTCTTTTATGTCAGAGAAGCACATGAGAGGTAAAGAGAAACGTCTGTCTGCTGATGGTGGAGAGACAGTGAAATGCCTTAACTCTGCTTTACAATTTTCTATGATTTCTTCTCTATGATTTTCAGGTGGTCATCAGTCTAACCATCTGATTTTCAGCAGTGCTCACCAGATCCCTCCACGGGGTGGGAGATATTTGCAAGCACTGAGCTTGCCAGCCCCTTCCAAGAGATGCCACTCTATATGTCCATGGCATCAGTCCCATGACCACTGACTCACTGAAGCCCAGGAGGTGTCAGGAGCCATCTCCCCCATCCCAGCCAGGGCTGTAAGGCTTCTCTTCCACATTTAGGCTATTTCCCCTTGGGTATGTTACCGTCTCTGGTATCAGAGTGATCTTCTGCCATGAAAGGAAAAGAGCTAGACCACTTCTTGACCCATTTCTACTTACAATCTACATTACTTTTTGCAGTCATAAATTCCAGAAGTCCACAAGGAGTGTTACACTCTGCTTTGCCCAAAGCTACTTGTGGTATCATTTACAAAGAACAGGAGATTTGGTTAAACTCTGTCAATCCTCTTCAAACAAATTAAGCTTTCATAACACTTCAAAAGTCATTGGGGCTTTAGCAGGGGATGAGGCTGAAAGCTGTCAAGCAGAGAGGGGTGTTGGTGTAGTGCCAAAGGGTTAAAAATCATGTTTCCCACTTAGGTTATAACATCTTTCCACCAGATTACAGCTTAACAAGAAAAACTACTGTGGGTACCTGCTTCAAATTCAATGGAGCATAAGAAAGACAGCCCATGTAAATGGTGAACTATCAGTCTTTTTTGTCTTTTTTCTCTGAAAAAGTGAAAACACCATTAACGTTTCAGAGAGAAGGAAACTCAAAACAAAGATAAATCCTACAGCCCACCTAGTAGGAAGACCTACCACTGCCATGTCAGATTACGCTGTGCCTCAGCACTGAACTGGCAGGATATTATAATTAGGAAGAAGAGAGTGGAATATTTTGATGTGCTATGTTCCTGGTAGAAATGTGATGAAAGCAACAGTCTAATCAGATGTGTCAGGTTGTGGGGTCTAAGAAAAATTAGAACTAGGAGAAATTGGAATGATCAGTTAAAAGAGGCTGCTACCAGTGGTGATGTTGACAGTGGGAACAGAAGGAGGGTTGAGATATGAAACATTTTCAGGAAAGAATTGGGAAAGCTTCATTACTCACTGAATATGGCTGATGAGAGCCAATTACGAGATTGATTGGAAGAACGGGGGGAGGGTTATTAACACAATCCAAGGAATCAGGAAAATGGTCAGGGTGTAACAGGGGATGGTGAGTTTGGATCTGGACACCTGGAGTTTGATGTGACCATAGGATGTGCAAGAAAAATGATTTGACAGGCAGTTTGGAATGTAAAAATGAAGTCTGGAGGGTGGGTAGAGCTAAGATGTAAGCTGAGTGTTGGAGGCCGTCACAGAAGCCTCCAGAGCGGGGGCAATCTGTGTGGGAACGCTGAGAGAGGGGAGCAGACCGCAGGCAGAGACAGGGAGCCTGGGGGATACCCTTGGTGAGCAAGCTGTAGGTTCAGGAAGAGGAGCCAGAAAAGGCAAACGCGGAGAGCTCCCACTTGCTCAAGACATTCTCAGAGAACAACTGAGCTGATTTTCCCCATAAGGAGCCAACACAAGCACAGACTCCAGAATACAAAGGGAGGAGCCATTCTTCCCTCCTTGCTCCCTGCCTTCTCTTTTCTGAATGATGCAAGGAAATGAGAGTGAAGGAGACCTAGCCCCTGCCAATGGGCATCTCCCAGAGCAGTGGAGACAGAGTGGTCTCTGTGTTCCCTTCTTGAGCATAAGACTTATTCCAGCAGCTGGCAGAGTGACTCTTGAGGGAGGAGGGGGCCTGTGCCATGTCTTCAAGGAGTATGTATTGGAACCTTGGGCCAGGCATTATGAAGGAATCAGAAAAATTGGAAATCAAGGCTCCACTGTCAAGGAGACTACAGTATTTGGAAATCCAGAAGCCCACTCAAGTCTAATTATTTGAGATCAGTTAGATACTAAAGTTGGGGGAACTGACCAGAAGAATGATACAGACTCAAAGGAAAGATATCAAGATATGACCTTGTCACAGTAAAAAGACTTGCCTGAGGGGGGACCTTGATAGAGGGAGAGGAAGGCAGCATTCCCATAGGCAGGAGAGCCCGCAGGGGCTGTCACGATGGAGGCAGAAGGTGAGGAAGGGCGGGCCCTGGCTCCATGGCATGCTTTGGAGCACAGTGGTGGAGCAGCAGTGCCCAGAAATACTGCATTTGGAAGTGGGTGAGCTGAGCGATGCCCTCGGCAGGTGCATGATGCCAAAAGGCAGAGGGAAGCTCATTCTTCTCCAGCATGGCCAGAGTGGAGAAACTGCACTAAGGGCAGAGTGACCAGTACCCCCTCTGGGGAGTAGCATGCCCACTCCACTTCCTGACATCTGTCCTGAGCCATGGGGCATCCAAGGAGCCTCCTGTATAGCATGTTCTGATCTCATGGGGATGTAGAGCGTCCCCCACCCCCTCACATATGTACTGAACTGGCATGAGCACTAACACATTGGCTAGGCTCCCCTGGCTCAGTCCCCAGTGTTGGGGTGACAATGCAGGCAGGAAGGGACAAAGAAGCCAGGAGTTCTCTGCACGTGGGGCTGCCCTTGGATGAGACCTGGCACATTTTCACTGTCTTCCAAGGTCCATGGAATTAGCACTCTTTGCTGAGAGGTGTGAGGGGCCACAGTCCTCCCACACATTTGCCCAAGGTCAGAGCCTTCAGAACTTCTTTGGCCATGAGATATCCCAGACCAAAGACAAGGAAGAGATGATGCCTCCAGGCTACAGCCTCCCAGGCATCTGATTCTAGGAATGGTATACTGGTTCCCCAGCAACCACCTGTAGACCCCCACTGTGGCTGTTCCTGCTCCATTCCTTTCTGTTCCCAGGTCCTCACTGCCATCCCCCGCCTGCCTTACACTCCCTCTCATGCCTTCCTCCTGATCTGGCCCCTGAGCCCAGCTCACCCTGCACTGGGCCCCCATCAGTCATTCCCTTTGTTTCCCCCTCACCTTTCCTTCCACACCCCTTTCCTTTCCTTTTCCAAGCTCTGGCAGGGAACAACACTCCTTTCTTCCTCTTCAGATTCTGACATCCAAGGCCCCATCTCAGAGGAAGCAGGGAGGAAGGAATGATGTGCTGTGTCCATTTTTGCCCACACTTTTTCCTGCAGCAACTTAGCAGCAGGGGTGGAGGAGCTTCAGAGAAAGGAATTTAAAAGCAATAAAATGGTTTTGTGGCTCACAGCAGCTTGTCAGGTGTGGGATGACATCTGGACGAAGCATTGGTTGGATTCTCGGTGGAGCTGGACCCCGGACCCGGTTCTTGTATGGGCACGTAGACAGAATAAATCACCCATCTCCTCCAACTCAGATTTTTCTAAGCCTGAGAGCTCAGTTTTCCTGATGCTACTGGGAAAGGGACAGCACTTTGACAAAGGAGATGAGTTTATGATGCCCCTGAGTTCAGCAGGCTCATGTTTGCACCAGACAACCTAGCATTGCACCAGGAGGAAGAACCTTCTCCTTAGACTCAGAATCACATCGCCCATTCACAGAAGGATAAAGTGTCATATTGGTCTGTTTGGGGCTGCAATAAAGAAGATACCTGAGGCTAGGTAACTTATCAAGAAAAGTGGTTTATTTGGCTGTGGTTATGCAGACTGCACAAGAAGGGGGGTGCTGGCATCTGCTTCTGGTGGGGGCTTCAGGGAGTGTCCAACCAAAGCAGAAGGTGAAAGGGGAACAGGTAAGACACAGGGTGAGAGGAGGGGCAAAAGAGGGAGGAGGTGTTAGGCACAATCAGTTCTCATGAGAACTCATAAAGCAAAAACCCACTCATTATCTCAGGGAGGGCACCAAGGCATTCCTGAGGCATCCATGGCTGTGACCCAAACACCTCCCACCTGGCCCCACATTCAACATTGGACATCAGATTTCAGCATGATATATGGAGGGCCACATATCCAAACCATATCAACTGTCGTGGTGACCGGTGGTGGCTAAAGTAGCACCTCCCCTAGGTTTGTTGAGAGCTTAGAACTGAGCATGGGGGAAACTGAGTCAACAGCACAGGCTACGTCCTAGCATAGAGGACCAGGAAAGCAGGATGGAGGATGTAGTTGGAGATAAGGCAGAAAGCAAAGGGATGGAACCTGGACCCTTCGCTTGTGCCTACCTCAGCTGTGGTCCTCACTGACAGAATGCACCCCTCCCTTTTCTTGCAGAGAAGCCACGGATGAACAACATC
Source organism: Galagoides demidoff (assembly GCA_963574575.1). Taxonomy (NCBI): domain Eukaryota; kingdom Metazoa; phylum Chordata; class Mammalia; order Primates; family Galagidae; genus Galagoides; species Galagoides demidoff. Next base: position 21,562 of record CAUYQV010068370.1, on the reverse strand, counting down.
CTGACATCAGCCACCGAGCCCTATGATCTCTCCTTCTCCCGCTCTTTCCAGAACTTGGCCCACCTGCCCCCATCCTATGAGTCTGCAGTGAAGACCAATCCCAGCAAGTACTCCTCTCTGAAAAGGCTGAGTAAGCAAGATTTCCCCTGGGAGTTTGGGTTCTGTCTCTGTGGCTTCCAGCACATCCTCCTGTGTCTCATCTTCTTGCTCCATACTCAAGGGGTTAAGTGTGGAATTCCAAGAACAAAGGCACCATAGGGTGGAAGAAAGGAATAGAGAAGCCTCTTGCTTTGGTTCTTTATGGCCTGAGTCCCCTCTTCACACTGTCAGAAGCCATAGAATCCCCAGATCCTCATTCCCCTTGAGATAGCATTCCAACTCATGCACCAGTTCAACTGTAGAAGAAGGTTTCCTTCAGCTCCATGCCCCACCTGCCTTCTTCAAACCATGGACCATCCTTGCTCTATATCCTGTCTTGGAACTGAGGCCAGAGCTTTCTCTAAGACCTCCCCTGCAGAGACCCATAATCCAGCTCCCTCTCTAACTGGGTCAACACTGTCATGAGGGCCTGAGACTCTCCCCTCCTACACACACATCCCATTTCATCAATCCAGTCCAATCTATCCAGTGATCCCAGTTCTGCCATTTGAGTCTGGGAAGGCTCTGGAAATTGGTGGGTTTAGGACACTTGAATTTCAAGAACATCCATGAAGAGACAGCCCTTCCTTCTTCACTTTCTGGCCATCAGACCTTCTCTCCCCATTTTCCTCTGAGTCTCTTTTGATGACCACCTTCAACTGCTGTTGAAGTCCCAGGGCTGACCATTTTCTTGAAGCTACAGGGGTAACCCTGGCCAAAGTTGAGCCCAAGTCTCCATCAGCCACCTTCATAGTGGAATGTTGAGTCTCTGTGGCCAGTAGTCAGGAGCTCTGAACCGAGGAACGTGATGGATGCCCTGAAGTGAGAGGATGTGGCTCAGTGACCCCTCTGGGCCAGTGAGGAGCAGACAGCAATCCCACTCTTTGCAGAGCTCTAGAAGGCCGTCTGTAGGAGGCCTCCTTCCTGAAATGTAGTTTTGTGTATAATATGTAAGTCGGGCTAAGTTCAAGGGTGCAGAAGGCAATGTGAGCCTGGGAGGGCTTACTGGATGGAGTAGAGGGTGGGGCCTCTGAGTGAGGTGCACATATAGGATTGCTCCAGCCTGCGGGTCCTGTGGTTGCCTGAGGAGTGTGTGGGAGGCTGGTGCCCCTGTACTGGTTTCCTGTGCATGTCTGTTACCGGGTAGAAGGTGCTACTATGTTCCTAAATTACCAGCTAAGCATTTTCTCAAGTGCCTCCTAGTTGGAGTATCTTCCTTTATTCTAGAAGGCAGCTGGTTTTGTGACCCAGCTTCCACAGGGAGAGGCTCTGGACCCCGTTGGGAGGCTGTTATATGACTGCTTTAGCCAGACAGGGAGTCATTCTGTTTCAGTACCATGGGTTTCATGGAGTTGTACTTGCCATCAACTCTGCCAGGAACTCCCCCAGGGACCTCCAGGATGCCCCTAACCACTGGCTACTCAGGATGGTCTATGGACTGGGTACCTGAACATCACCTGTCAGCTTGTTAAAGATGCAGACACTTGGGCCCACTCCGCATCCACTAAATCAGAATCTGCATTTAACCAGCCCCCAGGGATGGTTTGCACAAGAGTAGAGAAGCACTGCCTTCCCCTGTCTGAGCCTCCATGTCCTAATCCATAACTAAAGGGGTTTGACTATATTATCCTGGGAGCTTCACACGTCTGTGGTAGAGCAGGAGGGGAACATAGTTCTCCCTGGGTCCTGGCTTCGGCGTCACCCCACTTGCCTTTTCTCTCTGTGTCTCCCCCTGCAGCTGACAAGGAGGCTGACGAGTATTACATGAGGCGGCGGCACCTGCCGGATCTGGCAGCCCGAGGCACCCTCCCCCTCAATGTCATCCAGATGTCACAACAAAAGCCCTTGCCACGGGAACGACCCCGCCGGCCCATCCGGGCCATGTCCCAGGACAGAGTCCTGTCCCCGCAGCGGGGCCTGCCCGATGAGTTCGGCATGCCCTATGACCGCATCCTGTCTGACGAGCAGCTGCTCTCCACGGAGCGCCTGCACTCCCAGGACCCACTACTGTCTCCGGAGCGGACGGCCTTCCCCGAGCAGGCGCTGTCCAGGGCCATCTCGCACACGGACGTCTTTGTATCCACACCCGTGCTGGACCGCTACCGCATGACCAAGATGCACTCCCATCCCAGTGCCTCCAATAACTCCTACGCTACCCTGGGCCAGAGCCAGACGGCAGCCAAGCGCCACGCCTTCGCCTCCCGCAGGCACAACACGGTGGAGCAGCTGCACTACATCCCAGGCCACCACACCTGCTACACAGCCAGCAAGACCGAAGTAACCGTGTGACTGGTGGGCAGGGCCAGGCTGCTGGCTGGGTGGGACAGGGCAGAGGCCGGGGGCAGAGCTTCTAGCCCTGCAGTTCTCCTTCCCCTCGTCCCTTCTATAGGAGGTGGGGTTGGGCCACCTTTTTCCAGAAAGCCACATCCCCGGGGACACAGCCCCGATGGCCTGGTCCAACACACGCAGACCTGGGACCTAGAGTGATTTCTTCTCTCTCCAGAAGAGTCAACCGGGAGTGAGAAGGGGACTAGCCCCCACCCTCACCCCCACCACCTTCACCAACTCCCTTCTAGCCCCACATCCCCTTGCCCCCTTCCTGGGGACTCAGTGGCAGTTCTGTCAGCCAAGAGACCCTCACCTGAGCCTGGTCCAAAGCTGCCTGGGTTTGAATTGGCTGGCAGATGCAGTCAGCGGGCTGACCAAATAGGCTACTTGGTCTCATTCATTTACCTAGAACCGCATCACAGAAAACTTCTAGTGCCTAAAAACTGCCTGCTCGCTCTCTCAGAGCCAGGGAGCTGCTGTGTCCATAAGCACAATAATGACCCTTTTCTTGCCTGCTGGGACCCTCTGGTCCCCACCAAGTGGCCCTTCCTTTGCTGACTCCTGTGGGCCCCTCCCTGTCCCTGAGTCCTCCACTCTGCCTTGGACAGGGTGGGGCCCATTCCTTCAGCTGTCTCCCCATTGTTGCCCTGTTCTTTGCGGGGTGCGGGGGGGAGGGCTCTGCTCCTTGCTGGCCCTGGATGTTTTTCCCTGAGTTCTGTGGGGCTTTAGCTCTAGCCTTCTCAGAGGGGAGGAGCAATGGGAGCAATGGGAAGCAGGGACTTTGGGGGTGCTCTCCCCAGCTAATTGTCTCCACACCCCCACCCCACCCCCAGGCCTCTCGATCTGACTGCCACTCCGGCCTGCCTTCTCCACCTCTGCTGTGCTCCTGGGAGGCACCGTGGCAGCAAGATAGCCAGGGTGGAGAGGGCCACTGTGATGCCTGGGGTCTCAGGGCCCTGGCTGACTCCCGCTGTGCACCTCAGGCAGGATAGAAGCAGAGGCTTTTAGACAGCAGCTGCTTAGCCTCTGAACAAGGAAGACCCTAAGTGGTTGTCCTGCCCCCTGCCCAGCTGCCCTGTTCAGAGCTCACTCTCTCCACCTGACCCCCATCCTGCCTCCCATCCCCCGGCAACTCCATCTTTCCATCCTGGCTGCTCCTTCCTCAGACGGTGCCTCCTCTGGATCAAAGGGACAAAGACCTATTAGCAAAATCAAATAACAATTCTACAGGTTACAGCCTGGGGGCTACCCAAGCAGCTCCCCACCACCTTAATCCCTCCCTGCAGGAGAGGGTACCAGGGGTCAGGCAGATCCAGGCCCTGGGCTCTGTGGAGAGTCTGCCACTCTCAGCCCACCTCAGCCCTTCTCTGCCTTGGCCTTGGCTTATGGGTTCAGTGTGACGGCCACCTGGGGCACTGGCAGTGAACTAAGTAGCTTGTGCTCCCCCAGAACTGGAGCCTGTGGAGAGAGAGAAAAGAGGCTCCCTCCCCATTCTCAGGGCCAGGGCCCCTCCCTGGGCTGGGGCTAGGGAATCAGCTCCAGACTGTTGGGTGAAGGCATGACGCTAAAAATATGGCTGTCACCACAGTCACACTCCATCAACGATGCCCTTAATGGGATTTGACATTCCCTCAGTTCTGCATGTGTGGCCCTTTAAAAAGACAGGTGCAGGATGGAGGGGGAGAACTAACTCCTCAGCATCAGCCCTGGGAATTCCTAATCTAACCAAGTCCACAAACCACAGAGAAATCTGGACTGCTTCCTCTTACTGATTTTAAGGCTGCCAAAAGCACTTGTCTGCTTCTCCTTTTCCCTAGGTTTGCCCCCCAGCCAAGGCGAACTGGAAACCACGGCATGAAACCTGGGGGTGAAGGTGGGGCTGTGAGAGCAGCCTTCAGCCTCCCCACTGGGTGGTGTCCCTGGGACCAAGTGAGCTGCTGTGAGAAAGGGATGACTCCACTTTCCTCTCCACAGACACATAAACCTCCTAAAGGGCTGGTCCCCATAGGTTTATGAGAGTTTGTTCCAGAAGGAGAGGATAAGCCAGCCAGAAAGGAGGAAATTAGTCTTAAGCAGAGCAGTTGATCACTCCCAAAAACAAGACAGGTGTCTCCCTACTGGCTCCTAAGCCCAGCACCCTTGCATCCTCTAATTCTTGGTTGTCCCTTTGAAGGCAGCCCACTGGTGGAGGGGGCAGCAGACCTGAGTGGGTGAGAATCCCCCTCCCTTGGCTCTGAACACGAAACCTGAGGGCAGATCCCACCTCTCGGCTTCAATGTTCTCTAGCCCTCAGGGCAACACTTTTCCCCAGGGCCCCCCAGGCTGGTTCTGACAAGGTGTCTGTCTGTCTCAGGGGTTGTTTGATAGATCGATTCTAAAACATTTCTCATCCCATCATTGGCACTGTCTGGTTTAAAGCCTCTGATGTCAGTCAGATAGGAAAATTCTGCTGAATGCTTACTTCTTTTGAAGGATTTCTTCCACCTCACCCTTGCATATGGAAGAGAGAAATAGAGGGAAGGAGGGAGGAGAGGAGAAAAGTAGGAAGGATATAAAAAAAGAGACAGACCTTCTCCAAATCAGTCCCCCATTTTTCCAAATCCAGAAAACGATGTCATCCCCAGGACACAGAGGTATTCCATGTATTCAGCTGTCCCATACATCTTTACAGAACAGGCAAAGCCACATCACCAGGCAAGTTCACATGGCAGATAGAAGAGCATTCTGGGGCTGGAACCCAGGTGCTGGGGCTTCCAGCCCCAACAGGCTGGTGGCCTGTAGCACACAGAGAAGAGTCATCTTCCCCTACAATAAAAGCTCCCCTCTTACTGAGGGAGGCCTGGGGCCCGAGACTTCCCCTGCTCATGTCCTTCTGTGCAGTCTCCATTGCTCAGATAGGAATGGATGGTGTCTGTGCAGCATGTCCCCCTGCCCTGAGAATTACTGCTGCCACCCTTGGCCTCCAGGGGCAGAAGAGCTGTCATGACACCCAGTGCTCCTCCTTCTTTCCTGCCTTGCTTCCTTCGGTTAGGCTCTGGCTCTGTGCATTCATGGGTCAAAAAGGTTTTGCCCAGAGTCCCTTAACCTAACTGAGCATCTGGCCTGAGGGGTCCCCCATGTTGGGGAGTGTCTTAGTGTCTTGTGCCATGGGTGTGCCCCTTAGAATGTTCCAACCCTCCCCCAACTCACGTTCTCTCCCCCTCTCTTCCCACTGTCACTCACCACAACTATCCTCATCTCAGCCTTCCACGCCAGTCCATGTTCTTCCTTGCATCCTCCTCTTCATCTGCTCTTCTCCATTCCTGGTCCTGCCTTAGGCTCTCCTTCTAAAAATCAAAACAATGGAAGAATCAGGCATTCTCCAGGTCTTCTGTTTGCCTCATTGGTCTATCCTTCACCTCCTGGCCCTGTGAAATGATACCCTAGGGCCTGTAGCAAAGGGCTCTCCCCTTGGCTGTTTGGGAGGGTCAAAGATGTCACAGCCTCCTGTGGTCAGATTTGGTTCCTGTGTTGTGGCTGGTGAGTTCCCTGCCGCTCCTGACCCAGCCTACTCTTAGCCCAGAGGCACCTACTCTGGCCAAAGACTCATATCTGTGGGGGCTGCTGGCTACTGCTCCCAACTTCCTTTCCCCTTTCATGCTGTGTGTGTCTCGGATCCCATTTTGTCCCCAAAACCTTTGAGGGCCTCATGAGTCTCCAAGCATGGAGGAATATCCACACCAACATCACTTACACCCAACTCAATCCATTTTCTTCAGAGATACCTTGTCTTCCACCAGCCTCCACCCTCAGATTCCATTGACCCAAGGTAACATGAAAGGGCTGCCAATCACTTGGACCCTAAGAAGGGACCTGCTCTGAGAAGAGCTGACATGTCACCTCCCACATACATTCCTGTCATCCTCTCCAAACCCGAGCAACTTTGCTCTGGAGTATTTTCAAGAAAGAACATTTGTTTTAATGAAGTATTTTTCAGGGTTCAAATGTTATTTTTTATAAATGCAGCATTTTAATGGAAGATTCAGTATGAAAGAAAGAAATGTCTTCCTGGGCTCTATATTTGATTTTGGTAGGCAGCATACTTGAGGAGAAAAAAAAATTAAAAGCACAAGGCTGAGGCTGTGGAGAAACAGCTTCCAACCCTGGCTTTGTCTCCATCATTTTGTGTGCCTGAGGGCCAGTCATGTTCCCTGCTCAGTGCCTCAGTTTCCCCATCTGTAAAAGGATGGGCTTTGACAAGATGGGCTCTGAAGTTCCATCCAGCTTTTACATGTTAGGGCTTTCATTCCCTGCCATACCTGCTCTCTTCCTCACATCCCTCACCACCCCTGCTGAACCACACACATCCCACATGCTGCCCCAGGTGGCAATGTCTTCAGATGCCCCAGAGAGCCAAAAGACTCCTCACTAGAGCCTGGGTAGGCCCAATGGGTTTGGCCACCTGAGATGCTCTTGAACCTGAAGGCCAACAACCTTTCAACAGGTTGCCCTCTCATAGAGACACACCTAGACCATCCCGGGTGGCTGGGGGATTCTGAGTTTGGAGTTTCTATTTTGGATACAGTCCTTAAAGCTGGAGGGAGATGGTCTCAGTTTCAGAGAGGAGACTGACTGGAGGAGAAAGGCTTGGGTTTGAGGTCTATACGTGAGGGCAGCAAAGAAATGCTCTCCCAGCCACAGAGGAGCATGCTCGGCGCGGGCTCTGTGCAGCAATGGATGTCATTATATCCCACGCTGGGACACACGTGCATCTTGAAGACTACATCTGGATATTAAGGCCCCATTCTAACTGGAGGAGGAGGGGGTGGCATCATCACGAAGGCTGCTAGGAGGTGGGTACTCGTCCCATCTGAGTTCCTCTCTGTTCTCTCCTCACAACACTCCCATCCTCCCCATGAAGGCTTGCGAAGCAGGAATGGAAAGTCCAGGTCCGTATCATCAAACCCACCTTGTAAATCAGCAAACATATTAACCCTCCATCAGTCAGAGAAATGACGCCATGGCTGTGTGTTTCTTTCGTGCCCTCCCTCCTGAGGGAGGGGAAGACCTTGCTCAACTCTGCTGCCCACAGGCAGTGACCCCCCAACACCATTCCACGGGAGGACTCAGTCATTGGCTTCATAGTGGCAAATATCCCTCTAGTTCTATAACTCAACTAGACATTTTGTAGTAAAGAATTCTTAAAATTCTCTAATAAAAAGCAATTCTTACTATAATATTTTTAGTTTGGGGACACAATTTCCTAAGGGGGGATTAATGAACATTTTTATGCGTTAGCCCAATTTATCAATTCCATGTTTATTATATGGTAGTACTGATGAAAAAAAAGTTACCTTTCTATCTGTACCTTTGCACAGTTCCCTCATGACCCATGTAAGCTTCATGATGAGCAGTGCTCTAGCAACTACTTCTCTGTATAAATCTCATCATTCTACTTACCTGTCAAAGCACATTCTATATGTACTGTAAACGGATATCACCTTAGTAAGATTTAGTCTTCAGGATTTTTCCACTTTTGTCAGTAACAGATATTTATGGATTAAAAAAAATAAAGCTGTTTCAACAAAACCTGTGTTTCTTTTGAGTAGCCACATGCTTACTTTTACAGATAGTCAAAACCAAAGGTAATTAATAGTAAGAATGTATACAATCTTGGGACTTGGGGATGGAATCCAAGATTCATTCATTGCAAATAGGAGCCAGGGAACTCGAGAATGCTTTAGAACTGGATTGTGGTGATGGCTCTGCATAACTCAATAAATTTACAACTCACCAAAGAGTATACTTAACAATGGGTGAATTTTATGATGTATAAATGAAACTACAAGAATGCTTTTTAAAATGGAGTACAAAAGAAATGTAGAAAGGAAAACCTAGAATAAGTGCCCTTGGACAAGGCATACCAATTCAAAGCAGAAACAGAAACTCTGGTTTTGTTTCCATACTCAGCTTCTCCAGCACTATTTATTATACTTGACATTAGGTCTTAGTTTGATTTTAGAGTTAGTTCTTATAGTTATCATGGGTGACTGGAGAGTATAGACAGACAAATATCTAGGTGTTTAACTCAGAGAACAAAGGTACACCATGAAAATTGATTTAGATTTGGAGTTTTATTCAAGATCCTCTTTATCTGGATGGGTTTTAAATATTATTGTCTTTAACAGACATTCCCTTTTGCTGCTAAAGTCATCTGTTGTGCTGTGTTTCTCAATTTTCACCAGAGCTTAGATGCCAGTGGGCTCAGGTTTAGCTAACAAAGTGTTGCCAAACAGGGCAGTTGGCCAGATGCCCAGTGTCAGCATCTCCATGGTTTCTGGACTCCACGAGTAACCAACTCCTCACCTCCCTTATAAATAAAAACCTTCTCACTGAATGAATTGGGTTTATATACAAAAATTCCTTTATTCTATTTTGACAATGGAATTCATTACTTAGGACAGAGTTATAAACCTGTTTACTATTCCTGTGCATTATAACACATAACCACACATACCTTAAAAAGTACTTACTCATTACAGCAATCACTGCTGTAGTGCAATTACTTCTGTAGTTGTAAAGTCTCTAACTCATGATGATTCATAGCTAGTATGCACAGACATACGTGCATATTACAAGTATTGGAAAGCTTCGTTAATCTGTAACCATTAATGGAAAGAAACTTAAAGGAAAACAAAATTATGAATGGAGAATTTTTTTAAAGAAGTGTAATTTAATTATAATGCATATATATATGCAATTATGTATATATAATTTAAGATAGTTGACTATTTTAAATAGCACAAAAACTTTGTGCCCACTCTGTATATATAACTAAATTAGGCTAACACCTGTTCCTTAATGGAAACTCTCAGGAGACTTTTTTATTGAATAAGTAATAATAATATGTAATTAAAATGGTCAAGATATATGGGTCAGAGAGTTCTGAATGTTCTAAATGGTGCTTCTAAAATATTTTTCTTAAATAGGCTAAATATCCTGCCTTAAATATCCTCAACTCTGACAATTTGTTCAAATTTTTGTTCGATTCTCAAAAGTAAATTTTATTATAAATCCTGTCACAATGGTCACTAATTCCAAATTGGTGAAATCTGAATAAATGAGGCTTTAATATATCATCACTTATAAGCTGAGGACAAAGAAAATTCATGCTAGAATCTGAGATTCTAAGAGTCCTGGATAACTTTTCACTGGCAATGTCACTTCAGACACTAAATTTCTTCTTTGTCATCCCTAGTTAAACACGAGAATGAAGCCCCAAACCTTCAGGGAAGAGCAAGAAAGATTTTCCTTCAAGGATCTAAGAAGACCAAGGACATTCACTATTTGGGTTTAAACTTTCAGGGATGGAAATATCAGAAAGGGTTTGGGAGCAGAGTTAGGAAAAGGAATGCCTTGATGGTACCAGAACAGTAAGAGAGGACCAATGTTATCTCTGGGCCTTGGTTTTCTCATCTTATTCTGATAACTTTTATTTCATGGATGTGTATTTCAAAGTAACTTTTATATCACAGATCTTTAGCTCAATGTCATCTCTGGGGTTTGGTTTTCTTACCTGTAACCAATGGGGAACTAGATAGACTCAAGACTCAAAATACCATGTCTGGTATTTTATCATTTCATTATCACAAAGCAATACTCAAATTATATCCCGGCTTCTAGGTAGCTGAAAGAGCTTGTGAGTACCCAACCTGCTGTCTTCTGTGGTCCTCCCCATCCCAGGAGAATAGGATGCAGGTGAAGAGGACTGCACTGGGAGTCAGGAAACCTTATTCCTTGTACTGACTCTGTCAGCTTTTTGCTGGAAAAATAAATGTATCCTCTTCAAATTTCTGTTTTCTCATTTAAAACAAAATGAATGGTTCACACCCAGGCAGCCTCTAAAATGTCTCTCAGCTTCTTTAGCATCTGTTTTCTGTGAGTTGGCCATGACTGCAGGGCACTGGTGAGCTTAGCCAGCCTGGATCATAGCAGAAGGGTAGAGTGGGTGCAGGATGGACAAAGCCCTGGGCTGGAGCTACCACTTATGAGGTAACATCTTCCCAGTGGCCAGCATACCTTTGTGTCAACAAGGGGTCTATAGAGAAAGCTAAAATACTAAACAGGAGGAAGAACAAGTCCTCAAAAACTGTCTCATCTGCTCCATTTTAACTCTTTTGTGACTTCCCCAAATCAACAACTTGACTGTGAGAGAAATCCAAAGTAATGCATTTTCATAGAAAGTTCTCAGCAGTTCATTATTTTACTGTGCTTTGCCCTTAGAAATAGAGCTCAAATGTCTGTTTTAGCAAACCAGACCTTTTCCACAAAGAGGAGAATTTTACTTTTTTTTTTTTTTTTTGCCTCAAACCTCAATCACAACCTCAAGTGCAAGTTCTGGATGTGTGGCGATTGTAATATGTTGAGACCTGTCCTCATTCCCATCTGTGTGTACCTTAATGATTCTTTCTTGTATCATTTATAAGAGCCATTCCTGCTGGTTTATCATGGCAATCACAGAGAAGACTTCTGCTATATGAAGAATGTTGGCCCATGTGTTGGTCTTCATTTTAGATTTAGAGAAAACTAGTAACTGACATCTAGCCCAGCACTACTCAAAGTGTAGTCCTGTAGAGCAGCAACACCAGTATCCCCTGGGAGCTCATTGCAATGCAGATTCCTAGTGCACACAGAGACTTTCTGAATCAAGATCTCTGGGGGTAGGATCCTGGAATTTAGATTCTAATAAGATCCTTGGGTGACTCTCTGTACATTAAAGTTTGATGAGCACATAATTGTGCCAGGTTTTTTTGTTTGTTTGTTTTGGGTTTCGCTTGTTTGTTTTGAAATTTTATAACCCTGTAATAAGAATAAAGAATTTGAATTCTGGGGTGGTGCCTGTGGCTCAGTGAGTAGGGCACTGGCCCTATATACCAAGGGTGGAGGGTTCAAACCCAGCCCTGGCCAAACTACAACAACAATAAAAAATAGCCAGTGCCTGTAGTCCCAGCTACTCAGGAGGTTGAGGCAAGAGAATCACCTAAGCCGAAGAGATGGAGATTGCTGTGAGCTGTGATGCCACAGCACTCTACTGAGGGTGACAAAGTAAGACTCGGTCTCTCTAAAAAAAAAAAAAAAAAAAAGAATTTGAATTCTGGGGATCAAAGTGGTCTTGGTCTATGAGCCCAACGACTTTGGGCAAGCAGCTTCAGTAAAAAGATTAGAACAGATATGAGTTTACAGAGGATTACATGTTTAGGAAATGAAGAGATAGCTGAGGTGGTGTGTATAAAACTATGGCAAAGTTTAAACAGAAGAGAGATTATGTGGCAACTAGACAGCATCACAAGGCTAAATGGGAATCTTTAAAGATCCCACAAACTTGAGTGTGTCAAAACCTGAAGAGAGGGGACAACAGGGACAAGACCTATTCCCCCAGGTATCACAGGAGACCAGAACTTCTCAGGAAGACTAGAGGGCAGCCATTGTGAAACAAGGAGATAGAGCTGCCCGGAGAGGCTTTCCCTGGGGATCCCAACATTCTTGGCTGCATTTGAGGTGAGTCACTGAATCAGGCAGGAGAGGCTGGACTGATAAACAAGTCCCAAATCTCCTTAAAATGGCAAAGGATTGTTTGTTACTCTCAGTCTGTGGTAGATCAGCTGGGATTTTGGTTGCACTTACTCATTCTTTCTCAAGAGCCCAAGAGCACAGGGAGCAACTGCTCTCAGAAACATCACGGAGGGCAAAAAGAGCTCCAGAGAGTCTGACAAGATAATGAAATAGTAGCCCAGAGGGCCACATATCACTGCAGCTCACATCTTGTCTGCATCTAGCTACACACATGCCCCCACCCCAACACAAGGAGCCAAGGGGTGTGATTCCACCATGTACCAGGAAGGTGGGTAACAGGAAAGATCCCATATGCAGAACCAAGGACCACCGTAATCATCATGTTGTGTTGAATGATGGAAATTGGGAGTTTACGAAGACAAAAGACCCCCTTCTCTAAAACCATCAAAGTGTTCGCCTTTCATAAAGCCAGAGAATCACTCTGCAGCTGACTTATTGTACATGAAGCTAGTGGTGTGTCCATTTCTAATTTCTATTTCAAATTGGTTAGTGGATGTCTTATTCAGGAGCCATTTGATTGCAAGAAACAAAAACTCAGATTAGTTGAAGTGGAAAATAAAATACAATTATTCTTCATTATTATTATCATTGTGGGATATAAAAGCATCTCATAGGACATAAGGCCTGAAAGCATCGCCAGGCTTCACAATTATTATTTTTATTATTATGATGTGGAATAAAAGCATCTCATAGGACACAAGACCTGACAGACAACCTGGTCTCATGAATACTAAGAAATAGACAGTCATCCAGAGGCCTGACAATTCTCTCCCCCTCTTTCTCAATGTCATCCACTCTCATTTCCTGCTCTCTGCAAATCTCCATTTTTCTTGTGTGTGGTTCCTTTTATAGATGTTCAAATTGGGCTCAAATGGCACTTTCATCATTGAAAGCTGTGTAACTTTCCCTGGCCAGCTCCTATGGCTTGTTGACATAATCTCTCTATCCCTCAATTCCAAAGTTACTGGGAGAAAATCCAGAAGTCCCTATGATGAGTCACTTTCTGGATCAGTTATCCATTGCTTTACAACAAAATGTCTCAAACATAACAGCATAAAACAACAATTATTGCCTCAGTCACAGAATTCTCACACAGGGTCCCTTATGTAGATGTGATCAGACAATAGCTGAGTTGGGGTCATGACAAAGGTGCCCTCACTCACACATCTAGTTGTCAATACTAGTTGTAACTTGGAACCTTAACAGAGCTGTCATCTGGGAGGCTATCTGTGTCCTCTCCGTGTGTCCTGAGCTTCCTCATACCACAGCAGCTGGGTTTCTAAGAGCAAATGTCCAGAGAGAGAAAGAGACAGGGCAAGCAGGGGGGAGATATTGAGAGAGAAAGCCGAAAACAAGCTACCTCACCTCACAGGATACAGTCCCAGAGGTCACGTGGTGTTGCTCTGTCTGTGTTGAACATCATGATCCTCTGCCCAGGTTCAAGGGGGCAGGAACTGGGGGACAACACCAACTTTGTTGTTGGAAGGAAATGTAGCAAGTTTACATTGTCAGAAAAGCATGTTGATGGAAGGTACTTCCATGACCATCTTTGGAAAATACCTGCCACATTTTGGGTCAAGTGTATCTACCCCTGCTCCCATAGCTATGGTCAGGGGAAAGTGGCTCAATCATCCACCCCTGGAGCTATAAGCAGTTTTCAGAAAATGAAGAGTGAAGAGGGAACACATCCCAAGCAGCTTCTCTCTAAGGACATCCCTGAAGTGCTGAGCGAGTATCCCCAAAACGGATCACCCGCTCTTCTGTTCTGATTTCAGGACTCCAGAGAGACAGCAGACATGACATGCAAACACCCGGTTCTGCAGCCTCGCATGAAGATATTCTCAATCAACAATTTTAAGCCTTTCTCCCCTCTTCTCTTTTTCCCTATTCCTTTCCCCACCACTCCAAATAATGGTAACCCTTGCTATACTTATCACTTAAGGAAAAGGTAGGCAGAGACCAGAGGAAAAAGGCATCCAGCTTTGACTTTCAAAAGAACTTTTTTTCAAGCTTGTAGTAAAAAAAATTGTCATGTAATACCAGGAGCAATATAGTAGAAAGAGAAAGCATTTTCTTTGACGTTGAAAGCTGACCTTTGAGTACCAACAAGCCAAGCTTAGAAAGCTTGAGTTTTTTTAGTAAGCCAGGGAGTGAGCAGATAGTATGTAGCTTGCAAGGGAGAAACTCATCTTGTTATACAAGACATGCACTGGGGGAAGAAACTCAAGGAGCATCAAAGAAGAGGGAAACAGCAGGATGTACACCTCTCTGAGAGCTCCCAATTCTCATCACCCACTATGGGGTGGGCTGGCAGGGGCAGGGGGATCAGGGACACAGACAACAGAATCCTCCAGATAGATTGCAGAGTCTCAAGGGTAGAACGGACTTCTGCCCAGCTTCCTGGCTGGACCTCTGGGAGGTAAACTCCTGATGAATATTTCATGCCAACATATGGTAATGATAGTGCCATGGAGATATCAGCAGGACAGGACCATACAGTTAGAAGGCCCCTCACTCATTCACAGGTCCCCAGCTCCTAAGACCACAAACACTTCAGCTAAAAAATGTCTCCAAAGATTGGGGCTCTCAGAGCTCACACTGTAAGGGGACTGTCCTTACAAACAGATATCCATCTACTCATGGAGTTACAGCCATGAAGTTTAAAGCTGGCACATGCACATCTGAGATCCAGAGTCTTTCAAGGGCACTTCTCAAACCTTTTCATCTCAGGACTTCTTTACACTCTTAAAAATAATAACCAAAGAGCTTCAGTTTCTTTAGGACACATCTACATGTATTTATTATATTCAAAACAAACATGGCAAAAATTCAAAATTTAACTATTAATTCATTTTACACTAGCAGCAACACATGCATGATGTGTTAACATAAATAGTACATGATATAAGAAATAACTACATTTTCCAAAAATACAAATGAGTGAGATGAGTGAAATTGTTCTACGCTTTTGCAAAGTTTTTTGTGTCTGGCTTAGTAGAGGAAAGTCTGATTCTGATGTCTGCTTCTGGGGTTATTCTGTTGCCCATCATGCCTTGCACAGCCCCTGAAGGCAACCTGGTAAATGCCAGAGGATGGGGAGAAGCCCCATTGGAGGAAATAAAAAAGTCCCTTTTCCCCAAAGTAAGGCTGAGATTGGGGCTAGAAGAAGCTTTAGTTTTATAGTTATATGGAAATTGTTAATACTACAGTTAACTGGGACTATTAATTACTAAGCTCAGCAGTTACCAAATGACTTTTTATTTTCTAAGAATAACCTGAAAAATAGACTAGGAGGAAGGAATAAAGTTGTTTGCTAATGACATACTAGGTTTACCTGCCTGGCATAACTGTTATATAAACAAACACACCAGGCATGGGACCTAAGCAATATACCCCGGTATACTCCAGATCAAGGAAATGGGAATGTTATGCTAAAGACAGGAAGTGGGAGCATAGAATTGTAGGAATGTGAAACTGTTTGGGACATCCTTCATAGAATCCAAGAAGAGAAAACAAGGCTTTTACAAATCAGGAGCACATAATCTACAGGAGAGAACAAAATAGCATGGGGAGGGGAATAGTTGATGCCTGGACATCCCACTCTTTATCTTGCATCATCCTGGCCACTCCAGGCACATGGCTCAGACCAGACCAACTGTAGTCCTTTCCTTTAATTTCCAAAGTGAAGCTTAAAAAGAGAAAATGTCTTCCTTCTCAGGGACTGGGCCTTAACTATATAAATCTGGGGCTACCCACAGCCTTGTCCCCACACCATATAGAGAAAGAATGCAGGTGGTAAAGATAGCCATCATGCTTACTGGGCACTGTTCCAAAGCACTTTGCAAGCAGTAAATCATTGACTCCTCACACCCTCTCTTATGATGTCAGTACATCACATTGCTAAGGAGCTTAGCCTCATCCTAAGGGTAAGAAGGAGACATGGAGAGACCATGGGGCATATGGGGGAAAGATCAAGGTTACACTTCAGAGGGTCACAGGAAGTCTCCTGTACAGCATGAATTTAGTGAAATCTGTTGAAGGCAGAGAGACCAGTGAGGGATGTAGTGGTCTCGTGCCAGAGATGCAGCCAATCAGAGCTGCAGAGAATGATGTAGAGGTCATCCAAAGATGCCAGGTCATTTTCTGGTTATTTAAATGTCATACTTGGGGAAAAGAAATAGGTGCCAGGAGAACTAGATAACCATATGTAAAAAGCTGAAACTGGACTTATGTTTCACCACTTACAAAAATTGACTCAAGATGGATAAAAGAGTTAAACCTAAGAAACAATAAAAATCCTTGAAGAAAGTGTGGGAAAAAAAAAACTTGAAGGTATCAGCCTGGGGAAAGATTTTATGAAGACTTCAGTGGCAATTGCCACCAACAAAAATAAACAAATGAGACTTAATTAAACTGACAAGCTTTTGCACAACTAAGGATACAACAACCAAAGCAAACAGACAACCTTCAGAATAGGAAAACATATTTGCATGTTATAAATCTGACAAAGGGTTGATAACTAGAACCTACAGAGAACTCAAATTAATCAACAAAAAAAGAGCAATCAATCCCATCTATCACTGGGCCAGAGACATGAACAGAACCTGAGGAAGACAGACGAATGGCTAACAAACATATGAAAAAATGTTCATCATCCCTAATCATCAGAGCAATGCAAATCAAAACCACCCTGAGTATCACCTAACCCCAGTGAAGATGGCCATAAAGTCTCAAATTTGCAGATGGTGGTATGGATGTGGAGAGAAGGGAACACTTTAACACTGTTGGTGGGATTGCAAACTAATGCAATATTTTTGGAAGGAAGTATGGAGAACCCTCAAAGAACTCAATTTAGACCTCCCAGTTGATTCCACAATCTCATTACTAGGCATCTACCCAGAAGAAAAAAAAAATTATCATAGGACATTTGCATTGAAGTGTTTATTGCAGCTCCATTTATAAACATCAAGGTGTGGAAACAACCTAAATGCCCATCAACTCAGGAATGGATTAACAAACTGGTATATGTATACATACCATGGAATACTATTCAACTATAAAAAAGATAGAAATGTTAAATCTTTTGTATTAACCTAGATAGAGTTGGAACACATCCTCCTTAGTAAAATATCACAAGAATGGAAAAGCAAGTATCCAATGTACTCAATTCTAATATGAAGCCAGTAGATAATCTTAATACACACCCACATAATAGAAAAACTCAATTCAAGTTGTGGGGAAGGGGAAGAAGGGATGGAGTAGAGAGGAAGAGGGAGGGGGATTGGTGTGCTTCCACTAAATGGGCACAATGTGGGGGTACATGACACACCTCTTAGGTGTGGGACATGAGAGGGACTCTACCTAACAAATGCAAACATTGTAACCTAGTTGTTTGTACCCTCACAGTAACCTGAAATAAAGAGAGAGAGCGAGAGAGAAAATTACCTTTGGGGGGTAAAAAAATCATACTGAATGATTTGAATCATTGTTTTTTAAAAAATGTAGACTAATTGGATTTGTCAGAGGACTTTCCCATTCCATCTATCTTTCATCTAAGATTGTCATTATTCTGGTGTACACTATGATTAAAAATCTGCAGTGTATGCATGTGTGTAAAATGTATAGATAAAAGAGTGAATTAGGTTATCACTGTGTTCTGGAACTCCATCTGAATTTATAGTAATTTCTTCATATTTCTTTATGTTGTCTGTAATTTCTAATTTTCTACAATGAACATATACTAGTCTTATGTTCAAAAAATAATCAATATATATAATCCTACAAATTTTAGGACCACTACTTATAAATACCTACACAGTATTTTATATATAAATGTATACATGCCAATAGTCCATAACTTATGATGATTCAACTTACAATTTTTTGAGTTTATGATGGTGAAAAAGCAATGTGCATTTAGAAACTGCACTTTGAATATTGCATTTTGATCTTTCCCGGGACAGCCATATGCAGTACAATATTCATGATTCCGGCCAGCACCCACCAGCCACATTGAGAGGGCAAACAATCGATACTATATCCACAGTGTATTATAGTCAATAAATTACATGACATAGTCAACACTTTATTACAAAATAGACTTTGTGTTGGATGATTTTGCCCAATTGTAGACTATGTAAGTATTCTAAGCATGTTTAAAGGTTAGGCTAAGCTCTGGTGTTTGGTAGGTTAAGTGTATTAAATGCATTTTCAATATATTATGCTCTCAATTTAAATGGGTTTATCAGGATATAGCCCCATCATATGTCATGGAGCATCTGTGTGTGTGTGTGTGTGTGTGTG
Source organism: Galagoides demidoff (assembly GCA_963574575.1). Lineage (NCBI taxonomy): Eukaryota > Metazoa > Chordata > Mammalia > Primates > Galagidae > Galagoides > Galagoides demidoff. Next base: position 3,181 of record CAUYQV010068370.1, on the reverse strand, counting down.
TGTGTGTGTGCCTGCATGCACACATGTGCTTATGTTGGTAACACAATGACTGGAAGAGAAGTGCCCCAAATTATTGATACAATCACTGATAGTGATTCTAGGTGATTTTAAAATTTTCTTTTACTTTTAGGCAATGCTCAGTTTTCTATAATGACCTTGTATTACTTTTTTAATGGAAAAAATAACATTTATTCTTTTAATTTTTCAAAGAAGCAGGGCTGGAGGACTCAGTTTGAATAAGGATAGCACACATTCCTGAAAAAGGAGCAGCAAATGTTTTGGCCACTCTAGGCACAGTTTCCCCCATGAAGGAGCCACGTGCTCACATAAAGGGTGACTTGGGGTAGGCAGACTCATCCACGCTCTGCCATCTCCCTGCTCTGACCTTTCCCCCATTTCTTTGTTTTCCAGGACAGTGCTTTTATCTCTCTTTGATAAGCTCTCCCTTTTTCATGCAGTAGTTTTATTTGTGACTTGGGAATTGGCATATCAGGAACTTCAACAGGGGCTGAGACAGCTGTGCCCCTTACAAAGGGGGTGCCCTCTCTAGTCTGCAGAGTCCCTGTCACTCTGAACTGGATTCCTTATAAGTCACTTACTTACTGCCTTTAAGAAGACACAATTTCTAGGCTATCTTTAATCATAGCCTAATATTTGTTAGATCTATTACAGAGGTCCTCAAACTTTTTAAACAGGGGGCCAGTTCACTGTCCCTCAGACCGTTGGAGGGCTGGACTGCGGGCCCTGGGATGATTCAGCTGCTCAGCAGGACAGGCAGTAGCAGCAAAAATACCCAGCAGGCTGGATAAATGTCCTAGGTGGGCTGCATGAGGACGCCTGTTTAGGAAGTGGTGAGTACTGTGTTGAATCGGAGACTATAAATCCCAAGTAAAGAGAACTGTTATTCTCAGAATCAGCCAATCATTGTAATATGGACATACCAGCCCCGAGAAGCCTGTATTTTATATTTTTAAGGGATAAAATATACTAAGTTTTAAATGATGTCAGTTAATGCATGTGAAAGGAAAAATCTCTGGGCCAATGAGTTCTAGATAAATACAATATCTTTGTGAGCCACAGATAGTCTGGTCAGCTAAAAATACTGGACACCCAAATCAGATAGTAAGTACTAGGATTCATTACTCTCCTATCTCAATAGAAATTGCTGATACTGAATATTATACATGACACCCATTATTCTGAAAAACAGTTCTAGCACCAATAAATGACTAATACCTTGACCTGGGGAGAATGTCCAAGGTATTTTGAGAACCCACAAGATCATGTACAAAAACTCTTGGATACAAACATCTCCCTTAGATATTGAAAAGTGTGAACATAATCCTGTTTTCTGGTAGGTGAGGGGATACAGATTTTTATAGTAAAAAGAGTTGGCTGGCTCGGCGCCCATAGCTCAGTGAGAAGGGTGCCGGCCATATACACCGAGGCTGGCAAGTTTGAGCCTGGCCTGGGCCTGCTAAACAATGACAACTGCAACCAAAAAAAAAAAAAAAATAGCCAGGTGTTGTGGCGGGCACCTATAGTCCCAGTTATGTGGGAGACTGAAGCAAGAGAATTGCTTAAGCCCAAGAGTTTGAGGTTGCTGTAAGCTGTGAGCTGTGACTCCATGGCAGTCTACCAAGGGCGACATAGTGACACTTTGTCTTAAAAAAAAAAAAAGAGTTGGCTATGAGAGGGAGGTTACTGTATAATAAATGAGCACAAATTACATGAACGTCTGACAAAGCTCCCTTCACTTAGCCAGCCTTGAGACTTTCCACTTACTTTGGTAAAGCCTTTCTCACCAACCAGTAAAGCTCACAAAGATTCTGAGCTGGACCAGTCTTTGTTTTCATTGTGTAGCTCTGAGATCCCTTGGGAAGCTGTGTCACCAAGAAAAAAAGTCATTGTAGCAGTAAATTGAAATCTTGTCAACACAGACAGCAGAAAGAGAAGGATGAAATACCAAATCCCAAACATCTAAATCTCTCTCTCAAACTGCCACATTTAACTGCAAAATCTGAAGAGGAAAATATATGTCACCAGAAAAGAGCAAAGTAAAGAAGCATTTATGATTGTCCAGGGCCATGTAGGGTTTTAGGGAACACAGCTGAAACTCATAGAAAGTGCCTCTGGTTAAAAGATGGGTGAAGAATACAAAAGACAGAGAGACTTTTCTTAAGTCCTGGACACAGTTGGCTTAATTAGAGTGTCCAGGCCTTCACATATCTGGGCAACTCCATTTCGAGGCATAATGTCAGCTTATGCTGACTGTGGGGAAGAAACATCTCAAAGGAAGAGAGGCCGACAAGGGTGTGTACTGGTGTGCTGCATTGGTGGGGGTGAAGAAATGAAGGGACAGTGCAGTGTAGACAGCAAAGATGAAGTGGAGCTTGATGGCCCCTCTCCCCACTGGGAGCGATCTCTACCCATTCTTCTTTTCTGTATGGCTGAAGGGAGGGTGTCTCTTTGGTTTGCTCAAAGTTTAATCTCTGAAAGTTCCAACCTGCTGGGACTGGTATTATGTCCTGGAATTTGGCCAGTTCAGGTCAGAGGCTCTCCTACTGACCTTGGATGGGGCATAAAAGGGAGAAAGATTTTCCTCTTAAGATTTTTCAGTCTAGAGAGGAGCTGTGCTTCCCCTCCCTTGGAGACCTGATATTCCCCTATTTTCCTGTTAGCTTGCTGTTCAAGTTGATTCTATGATCAGTTCTTGGATCCTGCTGTGGTTTTTTTTTTTTTTTTTTTGTGGTTGAGTCTTTGGGGTTCTCTAAGTATAAGATCATATCGTCAGCAAAGAGGGAGAGTTTCACTTCCTCTACTCCCATTTGGATGCCCTTTATTTCCTTGTCTTGCCTAATTGTATTGGCTAGAATTTCCAGCACTATATTGAATAGTAATGGCAACAGAGGACAACCTTGTCTGGTTCTAGTTCTAAGAGGAAAAGCTTTCAGTTTTACTCCATTCAGTAAAATATTAGCTGTGTGTTTGTCATAGATAGCTTCGATCAGTTTAAGAAATGTGCCATGTATGCCTATACTCTTCATGTTCTAATTAGAAAAGGATACTGGATTTTATCAGATGCTTTTTACATCTATTGAGAGGATCATATGGTCTTTGTTTTTGCTTCTGTTAATACAGTAGATAATGTTTATGGATTTGTGTGTGTTAAAATAGCTTT
>CAUYQV010068369.1:0-23224 GCA_963574575.1 Galagoides demidoff | reverse complement strand
AATTGTTGTGTAATTTTTTATTGGCAGCCTTTATTTATTAGTGGTACACATGATAATGATACATTTGGGGGGGAGAAAACAGAAACAATAGTTATTCCTTGGTATGTGTCACATACCAAGCCTGGGATATGCAATTTATAGATGCAATTTTGTAGAATCCTCACACAACCCCTTTTTAGAAGCATTTCAACTTCGTGGTCACAAGGTGGCAATCATCAGAGTCAAGGTTTAAACACACAGAGCTGACTTCATTGACGGGTCACCCTCTGGATTCTCCATCTGACTTGTTCTCAGCTTGCTTTGTTCATGAGACAGTTCAGAAATCGTTGACTCTGGAGCTGGGAAAGTCCTTAGGAGTCATGGGGTCCAGTTGTCTGTGTTACAGATGAGGAGACAAGCTGAGAGAGGTGACACGCTCAAGGCAGGCACAAAGGAAGCTGTAATACAGACACCTGGACCCCTGCCCCCGAGTATGCCCTCGGCCAAGCAAGAGAAGCACATGTTCCAGGCTCTGCTGACGTCACACCTCCTGCACACAGCCCAGGCCCTTCGCAGCTGGGTGTCCCTCCCTAGGCCAGCCTCCATGGCTCCATCTCCCTTCCAGGGACTGACATTTGGCTCATCCTTCTGGTGTCAGGCATCCCCCAGGACTCAAGAGAACGCTCACATATCTCCCTTCTCCCTTCTCCTTACCTATAGTAAACCTGTATCTTGTGCCTCATCCTCTTAGGTGAGAATGAATCCAGGTGAAGATGACAATGGAACAAAGCGAGAGAAGATTCTGGAAGGCTGAGCTTGGAGACGTTGCTCACACACATCTTCACTGGCTTCCTAAGGAGAGCGACTTTGGTGGTGGGAACTTCAGTGGAGATTGACAGGAAGGTGGCAGGTGCAGAGAGGAGCCTGCAGGTGCGTCTGTAGGTAGCAGGGCTCTAATTAGCCTGTGGGATCATGCTGCAACTTCTCACTCTGCCTAGAGAGAGACAGGTGACTGACGTGGCACAGTGAGGGACTGTCAGTGGCCTCCGCACTCCATTCTCCTTCCCTACACTGAGGCCGAAGCTCATGGGTCCCTGCCCTTTGCGTTTGGACTGGCTCACTGACCTCTTCACAGAGCTCCAGGCAGACACTCCAGTTGACTGTAGTTGGTCACAGGGAAAATTTGCAGTCCTCGGTGTCGCTGAAGGCTTTGGAAGTAGGCAGGTTACAACATTGAGAGAGCCTTCCTTTCTCCCAGTGGAAAAAGGAGAAAATGATAATTGATTTATAGAATCGTCATAAGGTTTAGAGGTAACATATTTATTTTTTTGAGAAAGAGTCTCAAGCTGTCACCCTGGGTAGTGCTGGGGCATCACAGCTTACAGCAACCTCAAACTCTTGGGCTTAAGTGATTCTCTTGCCTCAGCTTCCCAAGTAGCTGGGACTACAGGCACCCACCACAATGCCTGGCTATTTTTTGTTGCAATTGTCATTGTTGTTTAGCAGGCTCGGGCCAGGCTGGAAGCCACCAGTCTCAGTACATGTCACTGGTGCCATAACCACTGTGCTACGGGCGCGGAGCCTAGAGGTAACATATTTAAGAACCCAGAGGATTCCTTGGTGCCTAGTATATAGTAGTTGCTTAGTGACTATAAATGGTCATTATTATTAGAATAAGGCAATGTCTAATTGCAAACCAAAGAGGGGTCAGGAACTGACCCCACAGAGACTGTTTTTGCACATCTGGTTAAGCCGGTGATTACACATGTGAAAACAAATCACTGATGGGGTGGGTCCCTGACCTCTCCCACTGCTGTGTGATTTAAGCGCAAAGTTCAACAGTTGATATCACTTTGACAATTCTTGTTTCACTTTTATGGTGAAGGCACATCCTCTTTCTTTTTAATGTTCATTTTGGCTTGTGATTATTTTTCAAAATTTTTTGGCGCAATTTTGCGAAACCAGAGATAAATAAAAAAGTTTGTGTTATTTTGGAATATGAGTTCCATTGTGGAACCAATGCAGCAGAGGCAGCTGGAAATATCAACGGAGTGTTTGGGAGGTTATGGCTGCTGAACACCCAGCACATCAGTCGTTTGAGAAGTTGTTTTCTGGTGATTTCAATCTTGAAATTGAGCCACATGGGTCACCTGAGACCAGGGTGGATAATGACGAACTGAAAGCAAATCCACTCTAACCCCTGTGTGAATCAGCAGCTAGGTTCACTGTTACTGTTCCAACAACATTGGACCATTTGAAATAAATCGGCAAGGTAAAGAAACTAGATAGATGAGTTCTGCACGGATTAAATGAGCATCAGAAGAGAAATTGTCTCAAGGCTTGCCTTTCTTTGCTGTTATGACATAAAGGTGAATGATTTCTACACTGTATTGTTGTGTGTGATGAATACAGATTTTTTTTTATTTGAGATAGACTCTCACTTTGTCACCATGGATAGAGTGCTGTGGCATCACAGCTCACAGCAACCTCAGTCTCTTGGGCTTAAGCAATTTTCTTGCCTCAACTTCCTGAGTAGCTGGGACTACAGGCACCTGCCACAATGCCCAGCTAGTCTTTTTATTTTTAATAGAGACAGGGTCTTGCTTTGGTCAGGCTGGTCTCAAACTCCTGAGCTCAGGCAATCCACCCACCTCAGCCTCCTAGAGTGCTGGGATTACAGGCGTGGGCCACCGTGCCTGTGCAAAAGCAGATTATTTTTGACAATCCCAAATGTTTGGCACAATGGCTGGATAAAGATGAAGTGCCAAAGCAGGGTCCACAAATGAACATTCATCAGAAAAAGCTAATGGTGTCTGTTTGGTGGTCCAGCACTGGTATTGTCCACTACAATAAAACCTGGTCAATGGATCACTGCGATTCTGCAGCAACAGTTGGATGACATGATGAGGATGTTTGTGGTTAAGCAGCCAAGCGTGGTCAGTAGAATAGGCCAGTCGTCTTGCAGGACAGCCCTTGACCACAGGTTGTACAAACAGCACTGCTCACACTACAGAAGCTGAGCCTGGAAGCTCTGTCCTCCACAGTGTTCGCCAGACCTTGCACCAACTGACCACCACTTCTTCCAGGCTTTGGATCCCTTCTCACAAGGAAAAATGTTCAATTCTCAACAGGCTGTGGGAAACGCCTTTTCTAATTTCATTGCCCCTTGCTCTCCCACTTCTTTGCTGCTGGCATAGACAATTTACTGTGAAGACGGCAAAACTGTGTCCATAATTTAGGCACATGATGTGATTAATTGCACTGCTTCTTGTTTGAGATACAGTAAGCTGGATTTTTGATCCAAACTCCGCCATTGAATGACCTGAGGTTGACGCTGATGGGGTGGAGGCAGGATGCCGCAGCTCTGCGTTATAGGAAGCTGCAGCTTGTGAAGGAAGGGTGCTCTCCGGCTGTCTCTGTGACACTGCAGACACAAGGATGCACGTCTCAGGCCTATGTACGCTGAGGCCCCCTTTTCAGAAAAACATTTCAGGATGGCAGCTCACTGCCGAGTGGCTGGCTCTCAGCCCAGCAAGTTAGGAAAATCATGCCAGGAGGTAAGTGGTCTGTCCCAGAGCACCCCAGTTCTGGTTATACTCCTCATGGGCCGAGGGCCTGAAGAAAGTCCATTATTCCAAGTCTAGCTCAGTTTTCTACAAAGCAACTATAATAATTCAGTTCTAGAGCTAGTGGTGGTGTATGGATGGATTTACTGAGTATTGCTATATGCTCTGAAAAGTTTAAACTTTAGTGAGCAGTACATTTATTTAAAGAACACCTGTCTTTGCAGAAAATGAAATGCTTTGTCTTCTTAGTTTCACTACTTATTTAATGTGGGTTTTAAATATCTCTGGCTAGTCGTCATTTGTGTGATGTGTAAACTCCTAAGGCCAAGGATGATGCCTGCCTCATTTATTTTTTAGAGCCCACAGAAAAGTGCCATGAACAAGTAGGTTTTAATCTAGTTATATGCTCTTATTACAGATTGGAATATAAACTATGTCCCATACTCATGAAAATATTATTTTGTTCTTACTCTAAGCCTTGTAAAACCAAAAATATGATGAATCCTTTCCATTATAGCAGCATTGAGTGTCCTCATGCTCAGTGCAAATGCATATCAATTGGTTTAACAATATTAATATGAATTAAATTTCTATTATAAAAGACTACCTAGTATAGAAAAATGTTGAAAACCATATGAAAGAAATGAAAAGTTGTCCTTTTTCCCAGGCTGGAAGATAATCACTTTGAGCATCTTGGTATCTCTTTCCTGAATGATTCACTTTAAGGTGTTATTAATATCATCTAATACTTAACTATGTTAAGACTTCCAGCATGTTCCTTCTCACTGTTATTTCCATCCTTTCAGTTGGTGATTCTTTCCTAAGAATTAATTGTTTTGTTATTTTTCAATGTATTGAAACATGTTGTGAGTTAAGGAAGAGTCTGCCATGAGCTGCTTGGTGACTTACTCTTGTTGCGAAGAAAACTTGTGGTTACCATGAAGGAAAATTTAATCCATTTGCCCTAGTGCATTTGTTCTCCTTAGAACCCAGTGAGCTACCTCTGACTACCTCCCTAGGATTATGTCACCCACCAAGGTAACTTTCTGATTCAGTAGGTGAAGTTAAGCAACAAAACAACACCCTTTAAGTGAATCAGTTTTGGAAAATAGAGCCTGGCTTTATATTCCACAGCTTTGATGTATTTAGTAGTTCCTGTAAGGATTTGCCTCTCTTTTGTTCTGATTGACAAGACCTTTCCTATATATTTGAGCAATCAAGCAGCCCAATAAAAGGAGGTTGAGACAGTTACCCAGAGCAAACCTCTACCACTCCTCGGGAGGCCCCGGAATCTGAAAGAAGCCCCAGCAAGAACGGGTAAGTGCTTCATTCCAGCTGAGGGGAAGCCCTGACAGCCAGTTACAGGGACAGGTCAGGAGTAAGAACAGGGGGATAAGATGGGGAACAAGATTGGATGGTGGAGGGGGGGTATAAAGGCAATGTCCTCCTTACTTCACTATCCAGCCCATCCTTCTAGCGGGCCAAGCACCAACGGGGTGATCCTGGCTCCTGAAAGAGCGCAGGGAAGGACCAAGACCTGGAGATGACGACGGACTTGGCAGTGGACTGGGGTTATGTTTTAAATGCCTCCTAAGCCTTCCATCATTTGGATTTAAATTGAATCACAATGAGGTGCTTATTAGAGCAGAGGCAACATGAGCAAAGGAGGACACACTGTTATTCATGGTCACCAGGTCAGGTGTCAGGTTTCACAATATCTGCATATTATGCAGGCAGCATTTCACAGTGGGTTGGGTTAGCAGCAATACATACGGGGATGCTGTTATTAATATCTACCCACCCACACACTCCTTCCATGACACTGAAAAATCATATTTGAGCAAAAACATATATAACACGGCACCCAAATACCCTGGACTCAAACAAAAATAATTCAGGCACATTCTTGTGTTATGTTAGAATACTTATTACTTTGGGTGTTACTCACGGTTTGTGTCCATTGAGAAGAGACCACAGGGACCAGTGTCTTAACATAGAGTCAGCTGCAGCCACTGGGCACCATCAAGAAAAACCTGAGCAAGCCCTCGGAGGGGTGGGTGTCTGGAGAGGTCTGTGGATGCATGGTGGTACCAGTTACAGGAAACACTGGGCACCTGTTATGCAGTCTGTGAGATTTACAATTTCATTGGAAAATTGGATCATTTTCCCTGAGATGCCAACAGCATGGGCTGCCCCATTGAGGCGAATGCACCTGTTAAACTTTCTTTCCTTCCCCCTCCCCCCGGCGAGGAGCAGCATGAAGCTGGCGCCCCTTTTCCTGGCCCCCATGGCCCTCCTCCTCCTGGCTGGCTGTGGCTATGTCCTTGGAGCCTCCAGCGGGACCCTGCACACGTTCGTGGGCTGTGCCGTGAGGGAGTTCACTTTCCTGGCCAAGAAGCCTGGCTGCAGGGGACTCCGGATCACCACGGATGCTTGCTGGGGTCGCTGTGAGACCTGGGAGGTGAGTCACCAGGACAGGTGCAGATGGCAAATGCCTTCTGGGCAGGGCGCTTGAGCCTGATTCTCAAGAGTTCACATTTTTAATAATATAAGGTAGAACCAGGGCACCTGCCCTTTCCTGTGAAATTAACAAACAAAACAATAATTGGCATCTTCCAAAAATGATCTGGAAAACACGATGTTGCCTCTTTCACAAAGCACTGATAAGATCAGTAATTTAATTCACACGGTGCCTGTATGCTTGGGAGTCATCTCTGGAGGCACTGCTGTCCTGCCCACAGTACGGAGGACATGGAGGGATGCCTGGCCTGTGATGCAAAGTCATGCAGGAAATAGTGGGAAGCTGGGAGTACATTTTGCCTGGGACCAGAACCCCTTCCTAGATTCCCTTATCTGTGAAAACTTGGCCAATTACCCAGGAAGAGGCCCTGAGCTGAGCATTAATGAGAGGTGGTCCCAAGGCCCCTTCTCTCCCATGGCCCTGTCCCCTCAAGTCTCTGGGCCCCTCGGGGACTCTCACTGACAGATCCATTAGATTTCTTAAATTTAATGGTATCTGGCCTAAATGGGGGCATTAATGTAAAAGAGGGGGCCAGGCTCAGTGGCTCACTCCTATAATCCTGGCACTCTGGGAGGCCAAGGTAGGTGGATCACTTGAGCTCAGGAGTTTAAGACCAGCCTCAGCAAGAGAGAGACCCTGTCCCTACTAAAAAAAAAAAAAAACAAAAAAACAAAAAAAAAAACTAGCTGGTATTGTGGTGTTATAGCCTCCTGTAGTCCCAGCTACTCAGGAGGCTGAGGCAGGAGGATCGCTTGAGCCAGGAGTTTGAGGTTGCATGATGACTCCAGGGTACTCTACCCAGGGTAGAGTGAGACTCTGTCTCAAAAAAGAAAAAAAAATTTTAAATGGGGATGAAAATCTCAAAGTTAAAATCTTACTGGGCTGAGATGAGAGGGCCATCCTGCTCCTCGTGGAGTCACACCACACAGTGGCTGTTGACTCTTCTGAGACCCTCCTTGTCACCAGTGAAGGGCTAGGTCTGATCTTGTCACTCCTGGCTAGAAACTGTTCACAACACCCACTACTGCAGATTCATACTGGCTTTCAGGGTCCTTGGTGTTCTGTCCCAGTGGCACGTTTCCTGAGCTCTGGCCTTGGTAACTGGCTTTCAAAGGTATTACTACTAAATAACCGTGTGAAATCCCAGGTGGGTCCTTTTTCTCATATCCTTTCTCATCTCCACCTGCGTTTGTTTATTCCTGGGTGCCCATCTTTGCTGCCAGCTCCTTCCCGGGCCTTTTCTGACTTTTTATTTTTTTAGAGACAGAGTGTCACTTTGTCACCCTCGGTAGAGTGCTGTGGTGTCACAGCTCATAGCAACCTCCTGGGCTTAGGTGATTCTCTTGTCTCAGCCTCCTGAGTAGCTGGGGCTACAGGCGCCCACCACAACGCCCAGCTATGTTTTGTTGCAGTTTGGCCAGGGCTGGGTTTGAACCCATCACCCTTGGTGTATGGGTCCCATGCCCTACCCCCTGAGTCACAGGCGCCGGCCCTGCCTTTTCTCTTTCTTCCTCACCCACCACATGCGTGATTTTAATTTTTTGAGGACAAGTCATTCTTGTGACTTTCCTAACTTCTGTCAGGGTCGTGTCAGCCTGAGGCCGTCGACAGGTCTGTGTTGGATTAAATGGGATGGACCTCCACCCCGCGGTGTGTATCTTCCTCCCAGTGGCACCACTTAGACGCACCTGTGCAGACATCGCCACAGGAAAAAGATCCTCTTCCGGGGCTCAGCGAGCAGCCTGTGCTTGTTTGGAGAAGATCATGGCCTTATGAATGGAATCAGGTCATGGTTGGTGAAATGCCCAAATTGCATGAAGCTGCTTTGCTAAATTGGTTTTGCTTTGCACCATTCAGGGTCTTGAAACGACTAGTCAAATGGAAATTTGGTTTTGCTAAGTCTGTCCGCGTTGCCTGTCAGTTGACAGCAAACGTACTCAAGAAATTACGTTGCCTTTTACTACTCGGGGCTTGGCCGGCTGTGCCTCTCCTATCTTGGCTCTTCCTCTACAAGTTCTCCGACTCCTGTTTCTGCTCATCTTCTCTTCTTTTTGAAATCTGATGAATGTCTTTAACTGGATCGTGGGCTCCACGGGAGGTCAGGGACTGTGCTGTCGCTGGAGAAATGGAAGCACAAAGAACAACATTCTGCCTCGTTCTGTCCAGCTTTTCTTTATGTCTTTACTGTGTTATGGAAAGGGAGGTTATGCACAGCAAGTAAATAAAGGATAAGATTCATTTTCCCAGCAATCTGAAAGTTTCTGAGCTCTAAAACACTTTTTTTTAGGGGGGAATGTGTCTGAAAATAAGGATACTCATGATGACAAAGTGGTTGGATTTGCTTTTGAAGGTGGAACTGTTGCTGAAAATAGTGATTTCTCATGACCTGGGTTTAGAGTCACCAGATTTAGCAGATAAACAAACAACCATCTGCCCCCTGAAAGTCCCCCTAGAAAAGCACAAATTGAAGTGAAACAAAAAATCAGAAGCCCAGATAAATTCAAATTACAGATGAACAACAAATTATATATATACGTATTTTTTTGAGACAGAGTCTCACTTTGTTGCCCCTGGTAGAGTGCTGTTGTGTCACAGCTCACAGCAACCTCAAACTCTTGGGCTCAAGCAATTCTCTTGCCTCAGCCTCCCAAGTAGCTGGGACTATAGGCACTTGCCACAACACCCGACTATTTTTAGAGGTGAGGTCTCTCTCTGGCTCAGGCTAGTCTTAAACTTATGAGCTCAAGCAGTCCGCCCACCTCAGCCTCCCAGAGTGCTGGGATTACAGGTGGGAGGCGCTGCTCCTGGCCTTCTATTTTTAGTGTAAGTACGTCCAAACTATTGCACAGGACAGATTGGTTCTGAAAAAATTATTTCTCTGAAATTGAAATTCTATTAGGTGTCTTATCTGCCTAGGCTCCCAGAGTACCCGAGGGTCACAGGGCATGAAACAAATGCAGGAAGGTAGAAGAAAACAGTTGAGGGAAAATTCAGCTTTTTCGAACAGTCCTTGTCGAAGGCAAGGCTATTATTTTCATGACATTTACACAAGAACTTCATCTTGGGCTTATGTATGTATTTATATATTTATTATATATATTTACTTCTTTTTTGCCCAGAACAAGTGAAGGCACTTCCTTTGAAAGCTGGTTACTACTTTCATTATTACTTCCTTATAATAAGAACAATGGATGGGCAGCATCTGTGGCTCAAGTAGTAGGACGCTTGCCCCAGATACTGGGGGTGGCGGATTCAAGCCCCACCCCAGCCAAAACTGCAAAAAAAAAAAAAAAGAACAATGGATTACTTTTATTGAACTCTTACTTTGTGCTAGCCATTGTGCATGGTATCCAATATTCTCTTCTCTCCCAAACAATGCTATGAGATAGCATATGAGTAAATAATTTGTTTTACAGATGAGTAAACTGTAAGTGGGTTTTCTGAGGGCCCCAGCAAGTAGCAGAACAGGGTCAAGCTCAATAGTTCTGACTGCAGGGTTTGAGATTTTTAGTGATGATCTTGTACTGATTTTTTTCTGATCCATGCGTTCTATCAGAATTATCTCTGAATTCAAGACTCATAAAAGGTGAAGGAAGGATGTGAACCCTTTAATTATCTGAACAGTGTGTGACCCACTGGGAAACCTGGCTTGCTCTGTTTTCCTTCATTGATTTGATAACAAGTAGTTCGTGAGAACCTCTCGGGTACCACTCAAATGTCTTGGGGACAGCAGTGAGCAAATAGGCTAACTCCTTGTCCTAAAGAAGTGTCCTTTCTAGAGTGGGAGAAATATCACACAAATGAATACCAGATAAGATGTCAGAGAATGACTAATGAATACCAGATAAGATGTGTTACGTGGTATCCACAGGCACTTTGGAGAAAAATAAAGTGGGGAAGGCATAGGAAGTTTCCGGTTGTAGAGTACTGTAGGTTCACGCGGGACAGTGAGGAAATGCGTCCCTGGGAAGGCGACGTCTGAGCAAGCTCCTCAGGTCAGCGCAGGAGTGAACCAAATGGGAGGAGAATGTTCCAGGCAGGAGGAATAGCACATGCAAAGCCGCTGAGCTCCCACTGGCCCTGGTGGGTCTGAGAAACAGTGGGGAGACCAGTGTGGCTGAAACCTAGTGAGGCAGTCAGAAAGTGGGGATCCTCGCAGATGTCACAGGGAAGGGTGAGGGAAGGTGAGTGGTGTCCTGTGGGGGAGCTAATAGCTGTGGTTTTTGCTCTGTGTGAGACAGGAAATCACTGGGGCTTTGAGCAGAGAGGTGATGTGATCTGACTTATGTTTTCAAAGGGTCACTCAGGGCCACTGTGCTGCCAGCAGAGTATGGGTAGTGGTGCTGGAGAGGGGAGACTAGTTAGAAGGCCTTTGCAATGATCAAGATTATTCATTCACTAAATATTTATAGAGCACTTGCTGTGTGCCTTGGACTCTCGCAGGAGCTCAGGATATGGCAGCAAACGAGTTTGGCGTCCTGTTTTCAGGACTTTGCTTTCTACTGGGAGGAGACAGCAATAAGTGAATAACAAGTTAATTGCTGGTAGTCATAAACCATTCCGAGAACAGGACCCTGTGTTCTAACGAATTCCTTTTTCCATTTTTTTCTGTGGGGACAGAAGCCCATTCTGGAACCCCCCTACATTGAAGCCCATCACCGAGTCTGTACCTACAACGAGACCAAACAGGTGACGGTCAAGCTGCCCAACTGTGCGCCGGGAGTCGACCCCTTCTACACCTACCCTGTGGCCGTCCGCTGTGACTGTGGGGCCTGCTCCACCGCCACCACGGAGTGTGAGACCATCTGAGGCTGCTATGGTCAGCTCTGAGCCCTGCAGACCCCCTGCATAGGGAGCACCAGCAGCTCTACCCCCCACCCCCACACCACGCAAAACTGATTACTTCTGACCACACCTGTGGAGGAGGTGACCCGTCACCCCTGTCACAAGGCCCACAGGCAGCATGCTCATGTTAAAAATGCAACAGTATTTGTACCTTCGAAAACATGATTTCCCTGGTCATATACCTGCAAATTAATTTGTCTTTGCCTTGAGTCTTGAAACACGATTTGTATGTCACAATCCTCCATTGATTTGGACTTAAACAATGCCAGTAATTTAAATACATTGGATTTAATTAGGAAATGAGGCTGAAAAGTCTTTAAATTTTCACATTCTGTTTAACCACTGATCTCCAGCTGGACTTATGATTAAAGGCTAGAAATTAACAAAATCAACGTACTAGTCTTCCTTACCCCAAAGGGGATCCAACTGTAAGCTTCCTTATGGAAAACGTCCCCTTCTAACTGAGCAATTATCTACACAAGAAATAGAGACTGCTCAGATTTATAAAGAGAGTAGTTCAAATTAAAAGATGTTTGGAGTTGGGTAATTCTTTTCCCAAGCAAAATTCTCTAAACTCTCTTAAGGTCTTTCATAAAAAGGCTTCTTTGAGATTTACAAACCTCAGAAATAAAACGTGTAACCAGAAGCTATCAATTAGGCTTAAAAACTTACGAAATTAAACTTATGTGTTTAGAGTACTCCCATGCTATGGCAAAATGGCCAATCACAAGTACTTTTCCCCATTTAGCATATTTTAAAGTTATATTGATGTCTATTAAGCTCAGTCTTTTACATGTTTTTAGGGGTAAAACTGCATTGCTGGCTCGGAGTAAAAAAGTCTGTGATTATCTAGCTCTTGGCCTTGCTGAAGTCTTACAGCAGTTGACTCTGTGACTTTTTAAAAATTCTAATGTTATGCAAATGGCTTTAATTCTGGCACTTTGGGGGTTGAATTTAATCTCATTCCCTTTTTATAAGGTGCCAGGAACATCTATACTAATGCCAATAAAGCATGGCCTCTGTCTTTTGAACTCATGAAAACTTTTGAAAATGTCTTTTTAGTCTTTACTTCATTTGGAAAAACAGGAAGAAGCACATAAAACAAACAAGGTTATTTTCCCTTAAGCATTAATTCAGGGTGCCCTGTTTAGTAAGGGACACGGAAGGAGGACTCTGGGTGGCTTGCATCCCGAAGGTGGCACAGTCTGCATTACATACACCTGACGTGTCACAGCTGGAAGCCGGGTCCTCATAAAAACAACAAAGTGAAGGCTCACTGGGATACCGAGTGAAAACATCTTAAAACAGGGGCATGAGCAAAATCCACTCAGACCCAGTGCAGATCTGTGGGTAGGGCGGGAAATAGCTCTGATGTAACAAGGAGCTGAGTGCCTGGGGTCTTTGCAGGGCCGGTGGGGATGATTGGGGTGTCACTGGGTAGCACCACTCAGGTGTTTTCAACTCATCTCTAAGAAGATGACTCAGAATGTTCTGAGGCAGTAAGGGCTTTCGAGAATTTAAGAACAAATGATCTTTGTTTCAGTAAGGGTCCGGGGCAGCTGACAGATGATTACTAGAGTAGGATGTTGGTGTGAGTTTAATGGATAAACAGGTGGGCAGAATTAAGGAAACCAAAAAAGAGGTGAAATGCTTCTGGCTCAGAAGCATTAGGCAACCCTAGGCTGCCGGAACAAGAAGAGGGGGTGGTTATCAGACCCCAAAGAGAATTTCAGGAGTGAGATCTTTGGCAGGATGACACAGCCATCTCCAGATTGAGGCCTGGAGGGGAGGGAGGTAGAGGAACGGACATCCCAGCCTGGCTCTCTTCCCAGGCCCTGGCCTTCTGTTAAGTGGGAAGGCAGAGAGTGAGGAAACCCATCGATTCAGTCTGTAAATGCTGGCCTCTCGGGCGGCAGGTTAAAGAAAGGTAGAGAGTGGATCTGAGGGGGCAAATGGACAAAATCCAGCTTCACCCTCCTTTGGGGAGCTCCGCTATGATGCAGGAGGCATGCGGGCGGCTGGGAGGGCAGTAAGACATGCAGCAGCGTCACAATCACCATCATGCATTGCTTAACTAGGACACGGTCTGAGAGATACGTCACTGGGCAACTGTGTTGTCCCAGAGTGCACTTACTCCAGCCCAGAAAGTACAGCCCCCTACACCCCTAGGTTGTGTTACAAACCCGTGCAGCATGGTGCTCCACTGAATACTGCAGGCAATGGTAACAGGGGTGTGCAGGACGCTTATGGAACCGCCAGCGTATGAGGCCTGTCACCTATCGAAATATTACGTGGTGCACGTCTGTACAAGCTCCCCTGTGGTGACCTGGTGTGGGCTACACAGGCAGAGGCATGGAAAACCACACCTGAGACATTCAGGAGAGGTGAGGACAGTGGCAGTTACAGGACCCGTGGACTGGCTGGTGGGTAAGAGCACTCCAAGTCCTCAGGACTGTGCGTCTTGACTATTTTTTTTAATGAAAGTAACGTGTGAGGGCACCGTATCCTCTTCAACTCCCTTCTTCAAGACATGCGGAGCAAACTCATAACTTTCAAACCATTTTTTTTTTTTAGCAAATTCTGCAAGTTTCATTTTCTGTGGAAAACTTCTGCTAGTGAGAATGCTTGCCGGATCAGAAGAATCGTGGTCCTTATTCGCAAGGTGAGTCTTCTGGCTTTTCTTCTACAATGATCTCCCTTTGGTTTAATAAATGGGATTGTTTGGTGTTGTGTCCAGGGCAGGCTAGAGGGCTTCGTGGCTTGTGCTCCTGAGTCTGGGGGTGGTGCTGAAGGCCTCTGAGCAGGTGATTTCCGGAACAAGAATAGGGAAGGGAGCAGGTGTGAAGCCCTGTAATTGGCAGGAACTCCTCTCTGACATTAAGAAATTTAGAGGGATTGTTCTACATCCTCATTATTAGAAGTAAAGTAAATCTTTTCCAACCTCCTAGGCTTTCTATTGACCCTACCTCCTCTGTCTGTGCGATTTCTTTAGCATACTAAATAATCGAGTTTTGTTTTTTTTATTTCACTTCATGGAGGTTTCCTGATACACAGGATCAGTTATATGCTTTGACCTTGATGGTAAGCCGCTGGAGATTTTGGAAAGTCATGCAAAGCCAAAAATACAAACAACCTTTCCAGTCCCCTCCTAAACTAAACAAACAAGTGGTTCTTCAATTGATTTAGCAAAGAAGATAAGAATGGTGATTTTCTTTAAGTGAAGTTGAAGAACAAGCAAGGAATAAATGTCAGTATGGCAAGTTGCAAACATTGTCACAAGTTAAATCATTTGAAAGAGCATTCACTTACAGAAAATAAGCCGTATACGTACACAGCAAAGGATATTGATGAATTATTAAGTCATGATCTTGAGGAAGTACACATGTAGAATTACCCACTTAAAATAGAAATTTAATCCTGTTACTTTGCAAGTTCTTTCTATGGGAAAACAAATGAACAGATCATGCTTTGCTGGTTTTACTATCCTGTTCATGCAGATCCCTAAGATGACCTGGTGTGACCAGGTGAGCCCTCAAAACCAGACAAGCTAAGCTTGCAGGAGCTTTTAAACCTCCATCTTCCGTTTCCTCTTGGAATCTGCATATCAAAATTAAAATATTTGTTGGGGGGCAGTATTATATCCACCAGTATTACTGAGTGGAATTAAATATCCAGCATTTAAGAACATGTTAGAAATGTTTTTAAGAGAAAGACTTTGTTCAGCCTTTGCTCCTGTTGGAGCAAGCTCAGGAAACCAATGCTGAAGCATCTCCCCATTGACACAACACCCCTTAATGAGAACAAAATGCAATTGGAATCAGCTGCACATTTCAGCCCTGACAGAAGCCGAGCTAACTGCAGGATGAAGCAGGCAGGTGTGATGTACCATAACTCACCCATGTCAACCTCTGCTCTGGGGGCTGCAGACACGTGGGGGAGGGAGGGGACTCTGAGCAGGGGTTTCCTCTTTCTCTTCTTCACCACTTGATTATTTCAATGTGCCTAATTCAGTAGAGACTTTATTTATTTATTTATTTAGACAGAGTCTCACTTTGTTGCCCTTGGTAGAGTGCCATGGCATCGTAGCTCACAGCAACCTCAACACCTGGCTATTTTTAGAGATGGGGATTTTGCTCTTGCTCAGGCTGGTCAGCATTTTGTTGTCGTTGTTGGGGATTCATTGAGAGTACAAAGAACCAGGCTACACTGCTCGCGCTTGTTAGGTAAAGTCCCTCTTACAATTGTGTCCCACCCCGAGAGATGTGTCACACACTGAGTCCCTACCCTCTTCCCTCCCTCCCTCTCCCCACTCCTACATTCCCCACTCCCACCCCGCCATGTACTAGGTCATCAATTGTCCTCCTATCAGAATTGAGTACATTGGATTCTTGCTTCTCCATTCTTGTGATGCTTTACTAAGAAGAATGTGTTCCACCTCCATCCAGGTTAGTACAAAAGATGTAAAGTCTCCTTCTCTTCTAATGGCTGAATAGTATCATGGTATACATGTACCACAGCTTGTTAATCCATTTCCGTATTGGTGGGCATTTAGGTTGTTTCTACAATTTGGTGATTGTAAATTGAGCTGCTATAAACAGTATAGTGTAAATGTCCTTCTGATGAAATGATTTTTTTTTTCTTCTGGGTAGATGCCTAGTAATGGGATTGCAAAATCAAATGGAAGGTGTAATGTGACTTCTTTGAGAATTCTTCATACTGCCTTCCAAAAAGGTTGTATTATTAGCAGTCCCACCAGTCATGTAAAAGTGTTCCCTTCTCTCCACATCCACGCCAGCATCCGCAGCTTTCAGAGTTTGTGGTGTGGGCTCTTCCCAGTGGGATTAGGTGATTTTGATTTGTATTTCTCTGCTAATTAGGGACAATGAGCATTTTTTCATATGTTAGCCATTTGTCTGTCTTCTTTAGAGAAGGTTCTATTCATCTCTTTTGCCCAGTAATGTATGGGATTGTTGCTCTTTTTTTGTTGATTAATATGAGTTCTCTGTAGATTCTAGTTATCAAGCTTTGCCCAATTCATAATATGCAGATATCTTTTCCCATTGTGTAGGTTGTCTATTTGCTTTGGTTGTTGTTTCCTTAGCCGTACAGAAGTTATTCAGTTTAGTTAAGTCCCATTTATTTGTCTTTGTGGTTGTTGCAATTGCCACTGAAATCTTCTTTGTAAAGTCTTTCCCCAGGCTGATAGCTTCCAGCATTTTCCCAACACTTTCTTTGAGGATTTTTATTCTTTCATGCCTTAGATTTAGATATTTTATCCAGCTTGAATCAATTTTTGTGAGAACAGAAAGGTGCGGGTCCAGTTTCGGGCTTTTACATGTGGTTATCTGGTTCTCCCAGCACCATTTATTAAATAGGGATTCTTTTCTGTAGCGTATGTTCTTGTTTGGTTTATCAAAGATCAGGTGCTGTAAGATGTTAGTTTTATCTCATGGTTTTCTGTTGGGTTCCAGATGTCTATGTTTCTATTTTTGTGCCAATACCATGCTGTTTTGATCACTATTGCCTAAAGTCTGGTAAGCTGATGAGCCTGGCTTTATTTTTATTACTAAGAATTGCCTTAGCTATATAGGTTTTTTTCTGGTTCCATACAAAATGAAGAAATATTTTTTCCAAATCCTGGAAGTATGATGTTGGTATTTTAATGGGATTGCATTGAGTCTATAGACTCTTCCCAGCCGTGAGCATGGTGTGTTCTTCCATTTGTTAATATCTTCTGCTATTTCTTTTCTTAGGGTCATAATTTTCTTTATAGAGGTCTTTCACCTCTTTTGTTAGGTATATTCCTAGGTATTTCATTTTCTTTGAAGCTACTATGAAGGGAATTGTGTCTTTGCTTAGCTTTTCATCTTGGCTGTTATTGGTATATACAAAGGCTCTGATCAGCGTTTTTAATTTAAATATAGAGAGGTGTTTAGTTATCTTTGACTGGGAATTTATTGCACTGCTGCAGTAAAGGCACTGGGAATCAAACATTTTAAAATTACAAGTAAATGGATCTTTGAAAAGAAATTGATGATTGATGCCAGTTTTCTCCTCTTATGAGTTTCTAATGAAGAGGATAAAACAGACTTGACTTTGTGGCCTGGTGAAGATAGTGGCTGGGTGGGGACGCTGGCTGAGGCAGGCTGTCGGGGAGACAGGCTGTCCCTGGTGGAAGAAGCACTTTGCAGCCTGCATCCGTGGTTACCAGCAAGAAATCAGGGATACATTTGCAATTCTGTTTTTGGATTCGATCAAACCCTTCCAAGAATGTTAGCTGCTTTGGCCAGCCAAGCTGCTTCCAGAGGTAAAAGCTGTCCCAGTTACAAGCCTTTTGTGGAAGTCATCTTGGGACACAGTGGGGTTCCTGCTGCTTAGGGTGTGAAGGACCCATGGAGGGAAGTCCCCTAATCTGCATGTAAGGGGAGCCTGCAGGAAGAGGGGGGTGGTCTGCCCTACCTGGAGGAGGTGGGCCCTCACCATGGCAGTTGCTCAGGGACATCATGTAAAGATGGCAGGGAATCACTGACATCTGAGCCAGGATGGAAGGTAGATTTGATTTGCCTTTAGAACTTCAGCAACAATTTAGTGTGTGTGTATATAATGTTTTAAGGGCTTTTGTGTGTAGGGTGGGGTGTGGGTAGGGAGAACTCACATGGTCCCCATGGAGGGGTAGTAAAAATATAGTGAGTAAGTGAATCAAACTCTGGTCTATACTTAAGACAACAAAGGTATAAGTTTGTGGAAAGATTCCTATTTAGAGGACAAGTTGTTTATAAACAATCCTTATTCTGCCTTCTAGACTACCAAGTCTTAAGCAACAAAGAGAGACACTTGAAGTTTCATGCCTCAGAAATCTATTTTATCTTTATTTTATAAGCTTATAACTTTGTACGATATGAATCTTATTTCTAAATGGAAAATTGTAGGAGACGCCAAGAGCCAGATGACATCCAAGCAAGATGATCTGCAGCTGAGGTGTGGACCTCCGGCCATTCCTCCACAGGAGTTCCTTGTGAAAGAACAGCCCGCGGTGCCCTCAGCACGTAGTCATTGTTAATTACTCCCCTCACCTGTATCATTCCATTTCAATAAAAGGCTGGTGCAGAGGTTGCTTGGGGCTACCCGGACAGTAAGGGCTAGCCGGCCTTCCACAAGCTTGTACTTCTAATCCGCCTCTTGCCTGGTTCCTTCCTGTGCTAACCGAGACCAGGGCCATAGGAGCCCAACGGGTCGCGACAGAAAATAATTTTGGGAGGCTCTTTTCTCCCTTCCTCATAAACACCAAAAAGACTTTGAGAACAGAAGGACTTTAGATGGAGTGGATCTTTCAAGGCAGATGCTGCTTTTCTGCTTTTGATTCTAAAATATGCATATTTCCTTACTGCAGCCGGGTAACACATGACAGGAAAAAGAAAACACTTCTGAAAGCCATTTTCTTTTTCATCTAGTAAATGGGAACAACTCAAATATTAGTCTAAGAACTACCACAAATATAGCATCTGAGAGACAGGCTATGCTGATGGCTTCTTCATCAGGTAGGTATATTCAGACATAAAGACTGATGATGAACGTGGTTGTCTCCAAGATCAATACTCTCTCAATTTTAATGTGCAGAGGAGTCACTTGGGGACCCTGTGAAAATGTAAATTCTGATTCAGTAGGTCTGGACTGGGCCTGAGTTTCTGTGCTCGTAACTAGCTCTCAGGTAATGCTGACGTTGCTGGTCCCTGGGCCACACTCTGAGTAGCAAAGGGGCCAGAGTAGTTCCTATTCTGACAGGGGCCAGGGCAAGGATATTTTCTTGAGTGGCAGATGGAGGCACCCACAGATGACCCAGAAATCAGAGTAGGAAAAAGACTGTTTAATGACATGAAAGTCAGAACATGGCACAAAATAAATCACAAGGTTTATGAGTACATGAGTAATATTCCATTAATTACGAAAAAGGTATGTAGAATCACCATTATATCAGATGTGGATTGTAAAACAGCATTGGTGATTAGGTGAGCATACTTCCCTGGGTGATCACTTCCTCTTTAGAGATTACACTAGGAGGAATGTGAACTGGTGCAGTTGGGATAACATTTTGCTGAGATGTACTTAAACAGTAATACTGTTTACTCAGAGCAAAAAACAATTTAAACCAGGTAATAGGAAGAATGTAGAATTCGTCAACTTTCTTGCCTGAGGTTCTTCTAAGAGAAAAGAACCTGATTACTTAAAACAAAGAGATATTTAAAATGGCAGATGGTAATTTTAGATGTGTATTTACAGTGCTGCTCCAAACATACTTCCCTACTCAGAAAGTGTTTTCTATTTTTTCCCCCCAAAGAATTAACATAATCTTAGAAGATTGGCTTGTGTGGTGCCTCTGGGAAACCAAGTGTGCTAAGGTGGCCTCAAGGCAAGACCCAGGTGTGGGCCCAGGGCACTATCTCCTTGTGGTACCCAGATCATACTCCCCCCAACCATGATACTGGGCAGAACCTGTTCAGAAAAGATCACTGCAGAGACCCTGGGAGGCTTGGAGGATAGGGCTGAAAATACAATGAAATTCCTTCAGCTATAATATTACAAAGCTTCTGAGTCACCACAGAACTCATAGAACAAAATGAAATCCCCAAAGTAGAGCATGTTTAAAACACAGACACACCAAATCAACTCTAGTGTTTCCGACAGAATGTCCCCTAAGGAGGAAAAAAATAGATTATGACCAAGATTAATCATGCAGCTTTTACTCCAATTTCCTGTTGTGGAATTTCAAAGCCAAGAACCGTTGTTGAACTTGATCCCACCAATTCACAGATGAGACAAAACCTTCTTAAACTTATTCCTCACTTAACCCAAAGAGATCTCTAAAAAAACAACTCTGAGCTTCTGACAGCTTGGTGCTGGTGCTTTAATTTCCTTTCTGGTCTTTGTTGACCGGTGAAGCTCCTTGAATTATTGCTTCATCTCATATATATTTTTTGCATTCTGTTCTTGTGGTTGTGCATTTTAAATGCAATCTTTCTACTTAGAAATATCCCACTGGAGATGAATAAATATTATTCATACAAATAACTCTCTCCAGCTATCCCAAAGTCATCTTTTTCAGCTCTTAAGTCATGTTCATGTCTAAGGAAATTGTCATTTATTCAATCATGTTCCCTGGTAAGTGTCCATTGCCGGCCTGCTATATATAAGCAGAGAGAGTGACACGTTGCTATTAAAGACCCAAGAACATTGTCTAGGATTCCATTCATTTTTAGTGAAGCGTGATGTGGGATTATCTGGTTATCACATGAGAAGCCCTGTTGCCTGACTCTGCTTGGATACCCAGAACCACATAGTCCTGTCCAGGCTCTACATTCTCCATTCATCCCTGTGCTTCTAGAAACCAGGCTGAAGTTAGCAACTCTCTGGGGGGAATTCTGAGGTATGTGTTTTGGCTTCTGTTTGGTTTTAGCTTCCTGTCCATTCTTTACATATTTCTATTTTCAAAGGCCTGACTTCCTTTGTTAGTTTTCCTCCCCTCTTCTCCCTCTGCTTCTAACGGGTCCTTGAAATGAAAATAGTTGGTTGAGCTTCCTTATTGGTATGTGGCCTCCTCCAAGACTCTCGGGGGAATAGCTGGTGACCTGTAGTTCTCTCTGTTGAGGGAGGATGGTATTTTGCCTTTTGGCAGCTAAACCCAGAGATGGATTTAAAAGGGAACACATTAACTATTTATGTAATAAGCTCTAGCATGATGCCAAACATTCTTTAAAGCAACACCCCAATTTTTTATTTTCCATTACTTTGGTCTGTTGAATGCGTTTGCACTGGTGAATATAATAAGGCATTTGAGAGGCTTGTCTCCAGTCAAACATTTCTCTTGAAGATGCTCTCTTTTCTAAGCTCCCACTCACAGGAATGTATACCCTACATGATGACATTTTTGTTGGTTTCAAATTTTGAATTTAGATTTATTTTTCTCCTAAAGTTGTAAGTATGGTTGTGATTGCTCTTTCACTACTATGTGACACTATTTCCTTATTGGTGGCCCTGTGAAAATTGAGTATGGCCACGTTCACTTCATCATGTGCTTCTCTGATAAACTAGGAACTTCCAGGCAGTGCTTTGCATACCATGTTCAGATACTTTGTCATTGAAGTCTCAGGACAAAACCTCCCCCTTATCACACGAGGTCTGATAATTAAGTTCACAAACTCACCTTAGAAAAGGACTGCGCTGGCCACCTTGCCCTCTCCTCATCCGTGATGCTTTCTCTCTCCTCAGAAAAACGTTTACTCCATCTGTACATGGCTGTTTTCTTCATGGCATCATCCCCATAAACCTGGACTGACACGTCCCTGATTTCACTTCTGCTCTTGCCAACTTTAACAAGAAATGTAATGTTTGTTTCTAATTTAAGCTCTGATATTCTTGCGACAGCACACAAAAACACAACAATAATGAAAGGTACTCATGGAGACACCACCACACAACACAAACTGTGAGCTGCTGATTAACCAAGGTTATGAAACCATACCAAGTTCTTTGTACAGTGCCCGGTGGCAAGTTTGTGAACTTAACAGTCAGACCTCGTATGTGTGTAGCTTATTTTTTGACTTACTGGCTTAGGGTTACTGTAGGTATTATCTTCAGTAATTGTTCTTTGACTATACTTTTACAGAAATTAGCCCAGATTTCTTACTGTGCCTTAGTCCTTTTGTGTTCCAAAAATAACTCAAGGATTTCTTAATTCTATCAGACCACAAACTGTGAGTGAAAAAACCAAATCTATCAAACTAGCTGCTTGATTGAGGCATTACCTTAGATTCTGTGTACTGTGGTTTCCGGACATATTAGTACATAGGTCAAATTCCCACCTCTAGTTTATTACTATATTGATGGATTATTTACAGTGGTCTAACTACATGAAGTTTAAAATATTGTGGAATACATAGGATAAACATATGCAACTCCAATAATACACCTACAAAATTCCAAGTTGACATGTGTGATATGGGTAAATTATAGTATCGAGTTGAAGGGCATTGCCGGCGAGCAGAAAAGCTGAGGCTGTCCTAGCACCGCCACGGTGCACCTCTCTTAACTCATCTAGACTGGAGTTTCTTCTATGTACAACGAGGAATTGGACTTGTGAAAAAATGTGAGCCCGAAGGAGCCAATCCTCCAGAATGGATGTGGCTAGCGGGGCCTAAATTTTACATAGAGTCAGCTGGGTCACACATGGACTCTGAATCCTTTTCCCCAATTCACACTTCTGTTGGACTTGGGGATGGCAGACCTCACCTGAGCCAACCAATCAGAGCTCACTTGCCTCAGCCAATCAGGGCTCAGCTGTATAACCAACTAGAACTAAGTGAATTTCAAGCCTCGGTTTGCCCAAACGCACCCAATCCGGAGCAGGTGTGGGAGCTTCTGCCATCAAATCCAAACCCTCCTTTTGTTCTCTGGAATGCTTCTTCCTTTTATGCAAGAGGCTACATCTTTCTGGTTTGGAAACTGTTTATTGGAATAGTCTCTTCCCTCCAAATTCCTTTTTGGAGAACTTTTGTTCACAGACCATAGTTTCCAGAGACCTTTTCTATGACGAGTCAAGACCCTCTCAAATGGAGACCAGCTGCCGCGACGCTGGAGGATGCTGTGGATAGTTACAGGAGCTTCCAATTTCTGTCCCTTCTTGTCTTTGGTTCAGAACATAGTTTTATTCAATCTTATGGCAGAAAACACTTGTTAGTGGAATAAGCCAGATCTTGCCATGATTAATAACTGATTAATTTTTCAGGATGAAATGACTCATTTAAGTTGCTTTGTTCTGCACTTAGTTCAATGATTAGCCCCTAAGACCTCTGGGAGCCTGTGCTCCATCCAGACACTAACAGCCTCTATCCAGTTTCTGGTTGGAAGGAGAAATGATCTTCCCATCATGGAAAAGTTAATCCCTCTGGTCCATTAGGGAGGTGATGTCCTGGGAGCTATTTTCTTGTTGAGTGCACACATCTGGAAACATACTGACCTCAACGTTCATCCACATCAACAAAAACGCAGGAGTGGCCCTTTGGTAAGATGTAACTATGCAATCATGTAACACAACGTCTAATATCACTTCATTTATTATGGGGCTAAATGATCATTAGTTTTTATAGAGGATGAATTCATAACCTCTGGGAAATTACAATTTATACACGATAGATTTCCACTTACAAAAGCAGAAAGTCCTCGTTTGCTCTAAATGTCAAGCTTTGACTTACAAAACTCCCGTTTTCTTTTATGTGAAATGTGTGTATTTAAAAAAAAAAATGTTTAGCAATGAGATGGG
>CAUYQV010068368.1:0-22396 GCA_963574575.1 Galagoides demidoff | reverse complement strand
GATTGGTGGGACCACACCTATGGTTCATCTTACAAGGGTACGTGTGAATCTTTCTAAATATAGAATATAAATGACTTAAAACAATAACTAAGAGGATGCCATGAAGGCTATGTTAACCAGTTTGATGAAAATATTTCAAATTGTATATAAAACCAGCACACTGTACCCCATGACTGCATTAATGTACACAGCTATGATTTAATAAAAAAAAAACAAATAAAAATCCAATTTATTTAAAATAAACAAATAAAGCAAACAGATCAGCAAGAATCTTTAATCTAATAAAACTCTCAGAGAATCCTGGACTGGGGGTGGCTGGGTAGGGGTTTGTACAGCAGTGAGAGGTGGAATCAAGCACAAGGAGCACCCAGAGGTCTTCTAGGGGCAGAGAAATGGAGCAGTAGAAAGGGAAACACCTCAGTGAGGAGCACAGTGAACAGTCATTGTTAGTTTTTAAGAGAGTGGGCAGTTTTAGCTTTAAACCTAGGCCAACCCCCACAAGGCTGCCAAGGCACTGGGCAAAACCACTTTGATTTTCAGCTCCCCTTTCGTGCTTAGTGTCTGATTATTTCTCTTTTTTTCCTACATGCTCAGCTTTGCACTGGAAAGGATGTCCGTGATACACCAGATAGCGCCACAAAGTGTTTGAAGTAGGAGAGTTTTCAGATAATCCTGTCCTTGTGTTGCATACAGATGTGACAAATTCCAGCTGTACAGACTGACCCAAGGGGAAAGTTCACCCTGCCCCAGGACGGTCACACCAGCCTCCAACAATAACCACCCCGAACAACATGGTCCTTCCCCCCAGATCTTTCTTTCCTTAAGACCCCACAGCCCTGTATGTTAGGGGGAGGTAACAGAAGATCCAGATTCAATCCCAGCTCTATAGGACCCAGCACTGCCCTGACATGGAGAATAATCACTGATTTCTATAGGTCTAGTTTTCTCCTTTTGGAAATGAAAAGATCAAGGACATATTGACCTAAAGTACCAGTAAACTTTTTTTCCCTCTGGAATCTGGTTTCTGGAGTTTCTTTTTGCTTGTTTGTTTTGTTTTTTAATTTTTTCCCCCTGTATTTGTTTCAGAAAGTAAACTGGCTAGTCATGTATAACTTTGCTGTAATTAAAAAGGAAAAAAAAAAAGATAAGAGGATTCAGGCTACAGCAAAGAGCCTTTTTAGCACTGAGAAAAGCCTACTTTGCTTATCTGTATGGACAGTCCTGCTGACCTAGACAGGTGGTTTCCAAACATGCCCACACTCCAGAATCATCTGTGAGCACTTGTTAAAAATGCAGGTTCATGTTAAAAATACAGTCCATTGGTTTTGAAGAAAGAGCCCAAGAGGATTCCAATGTAAGCCAGCAGAGCACTGAGCAGTCCTCTGGCCTTGGTCAATGCAGCCACCACAAGTGCACAGGGCATTACTGATGTCACTATTTAAACTATTTTGCATGTGGATTGCGAAGTCCCCCATGCTGACCTCAGGCAAGTTCCTTTCCCTCCCTGGACCTTAGCAACTGCTTCTAGGAAATGAGGTTGGAATTCTCTTTGAACTGGGACAGTCTTATTTATAGTCCGGCTGCAGTGCTCCCTTGTACCCAAACCTGTCCTTTTTAGCAGGACATCCCATGGCCCAGGGCTGCTCCTTGCAGAATCGTGAGGTGACACAGTCTTTCACATCCTGTGCTCCCTGGCCAGGGTCCACAGAGCCATTCCGAACCCTTCCTGACTGGAATCACACTTAACTATTCCAAAGGAGAATGCTCCACTCTTTCTAGAAACATTCCTATTTTCAACGAGACCCTTAGGTGTGGGACAATAGTTAAGCTGAAGAAATAAATTATTGGCAAAACTCAATACCTGTGTGGCTGATCTGTGGGCTGTAGAGAGGTTGGGGGTGCTGCAAGTCACATTCCTTAAGTGACCACCCACATTGCCTGCGCATGAGGCAAGTCCCGATTATATGTTAATCTTGCATCATTAACTAACTCATTCCAATATTCGAGCTACTTTGAGCCAGAGTCAAGCTTGAAGTTTAGGGGACACACAGATGTTACAGCATAAATGAAGATGGAAAGTAGAATCAAGATACTGCGGGGGGTGGTGGAAGTGCTCCCTTTTGAAGGGCGTGGAAGAGGGTGTCTGTCAGGTGGGGAGAGTGGAGGGCGGGCAGGACACCATCAGAACATGAGCAGAGCTGCTCTGCTCAAGCTGTCACCATTTAATGGCTGTCAGCTGGCTGGGGCCCAAGAGTGTTCAGAGGCTTGATGACTTTTCGTGGAGTTCTTCTAGTTTCTTCTCTTGATGAAAGTAAACAAAATCACTAATGTCCATATATGACTCTCCTCCCGCTGTGAACAGATTTAATCATTCCTTTGAGGAATCTCTGATTCCCAAATTGTTAAATAATTAGTGACCCAAACGAGCACTGTTCTAAGACTCATTTGCTGCTCCTTAGATTATAACATGCACGAGGCTTTGATTTCCTAACCCTTAGAATCCTCAAGGAAAGGCCAAGTGACTCCTAAGGACATCACTATATTATAACTGATCACTGAGGAAAACAGGGATTTGGATAATAGTGATGTCTCTCCACTCAGCATAATCATAATTTTTTTGGGGGGGAAAGGGCATGGATGTAGGGAAGCCTGGGCATCTCTGATCATAGGTAAAGTTTTGGACTCTGGGTTTGAGGATGGGTTTCATCTCTGCAACTCTGTCCATTTTACAGATGAGCAAACTGATTTAGAAATGTGAACGCTCACACAAAGATGACTCGTTCTTCCCATTATATCACACAAACTAGACAGTAGTAGTAGGCATCAGAGTCATTTATGGAACTTAAGGAAATACAGACTCCCAAATCCTACCCAGACTTGTTCAATCAGAACATTCAGGAATGAGATCAGGTATGTTTTCTGGTTTTAAGCTCTTACAAAAGGAGTTGTCTCGGGGGCGGCACCTGTGGCTCAAAGGAGCAGGGCACTGGCCCCATATGCTGGAGGGGGTTCAAACCCAGCCCCGGCCAAAAACTGCAAAAAAAAAAAAAAAAAAAGAGTTGTCTTGGGCTGCATATTAAATACGCAAATACTAATGAAAACTCATGAGCAAAAAAAAAAAAGTCTGTGCATACTTTTTGCGATATAGGACACCACAGATAAGCAGAACTATCCTCTAATAATTTGCATGCTGCTTCTGGCCATAAGTTGGACACCCCGAAGGTTCTTACCTCTAATTAAGAATCACTGTATCATCATGTGCTCTGTTCATACAATTTGTGGTTCACTGGCTCCTATGCCCCCTTTCTCAGCCCGGTTTCTGCTAACACAGTAGCTGAAGCCACCCAGTTCAGCACTTTGCCAGGATTATTCACAGCGCACACATGTGGCCACCTCATAGTTGCATGCACCGGTTTCCCATATGGCCCGGATTGATAATCTTTTCTGTAAAACATCATACAACAACGCTCCCAGGATGCAATCCCTGGCACGGCGCTCTGAGCAAAGCTCCGCTGTGCTTGCGGCCCACGGAGCCCCTGCCAGTCCTGGTCCGCGGCTTCCAGAGCCTCTAGAAGCCTCTAGCGCCCCCTGCTGGAAGTACGTTTTACTTCATGAAACTTTAGCAAGTTGAATGCAGTGAACCAGGAAATCTTGGTAACTCATGCAAAAATGCAAAAGCCATCACTAGCCCAATGTGTGCCCACATATTGTGGGCAAATAGAGGTCAGTGTATAAAGGAGGAATCTTCCAAAGGGAGAGAAGGATGGGAGGCATGGACAGAGGGAAGTGGGGAGGAAGGAAAAACCGATGGTCCTTCAGTTCTAGGGAGTCCCACATTCAGGGTCCTACCCGTGCTAGCTCTAAACCAATGCACAGCCAGGCAGTTTAATGGGCTAACAATAGCAGTATTATAGAGGAAATATGTGCGCATTTAGGAAAACACAGCAAAAGCCAGATGTTAGAACCTACCAACCTGATGCACAATCGATCAATATTTTACCTATATGCCAACTCTGAGCTCTAAGCCAATCAAATCAGCTCTGGACCAGGTAAGTCTTGCTAAAAATAACTACAAGGAAGTTAGACAGCCCTAGGAACTACTCCAGCTAGAAGCAAAAATGACAGGCTCTGGCAACTTTGGAAGAGGGAGAAAGACAGACATCATTTCACAGAGGTGCCTGGGAAGCAAGACCACAGGTATTTTACACCCGGGAAGATGTTAATCTTGAAATAAGTCAGAAGCCATGAAAAAGTACCCAAATCAAGATCCTGCGTATTTTAATCTGCACTTTTGCAGTTCTATCAGCATAAGTAGAGGTTGGTGCAGGCCTTGAGGTGGGGCCTGAGGCCAGGGGACAGACACATCACCCATAGCTATGCCCGCTTGACAAGAATGAGGCTGTGTGCAGGTGTAGCTATTTAAAGAGAAAAGAGTCTATTTTAGTCCCTCCTTCCACATCCAGGAAAATTGCTCATTCCGTTTATTCTTCTCAATAGCAGAGACTTCCCAAGTACACCGGTAACAAAATTACTAAAGGTACAGCTGATCTTGCCACCTAGAACAGAGGGGATTAGGGAGGGAAAAATGGTAGAAGTTTTCAAAAGGAAGGTTCTTTGGCTCTCAGGTGCATGCCAGGAAAGTCTAAAGCCCTCCACGGTTCTGGAGGAAATACCCACATACGATTTTATTTTCTTCTTTTGACACTGTCAGCATAGATGGTTCTAAAAGTCAGTTTGGGGTTATATAAAAGCACATGAGCTTTGAAGTCAGGGAAATTTGGGTTTGAAGCCCACCTCTGCCGTTTATCAGCTGGGTGGCATTGGCAAATTTACTTAACCTTTCTGAAACCGTCTCAGGTATAAAAGGGGAATAGAATGGGCCTTCAACGTAAGTCCTTCCTAAGAAGTTGTAGAGATCAAATGAAAAAGCATGTGGGGCCCTTACCCCCATGCTAGGCTCAGAAAGGAGCCCAGATGATGATGGCAGTGGTCTTGTGGATGTGGGAGGATGGAGGAAATTGGCCAAGGAACCGTGATGGAGCAATAGCCCCCTACTTTGAAATAAAGTCTGGCCTTTGCCCTGCATGGGCTTCCTGGCCCAGTGACCAAGGAGGCAGAAAGAAAGACTGATGTTCTCCAAGTAAAACATTTAGGGGCTCAGGATGATGAAAGGATGGGCCTCGGCTATCTGCACTGTATCACCTGCTTCCTCCTGGGAAGATTTCCTTACCTTGGCAAGCTTGTGCTGGGGGTCTTCACCCCCTGCTGCTCCTTAGCTTGGAGCTGCTTCACTTCCCAGTATCTGCCTCCACCGTCACATGGCGTCCTCTCTATGTCTGTGTGTTCTCCCGCCTTTGTATTGTGGGGGTGAGGAGAGCTTCCCCTTTCCCCCAAAAGTTCACCAAAAGAACTTACTGGCACCTCACCTTAAGGCAGACTAATTAGAGGAAGAGGTTTATTTACCATGTGCATAGAGAGAATCATAGAGGGATTACCCAGCATCCCAGTGAGGTCCAGAGATTTATACACCCTCCTTCTAGAGGGGATGGGAGATAAGGAATATAGGTGTAGTGGCAGTAGATGGTCGCTAGGGGGGATGACTGCTTGGCAGAATGAATGGATGAAGACAAACGGATTGACTTATAATTAACCTGAGAGACAGGTATTGTGTTTAAAATAATTTGGGCCAGATCCAGTTGCATTCTTTTTTTTTTTTTTTTTTTGGCCAGGGCTGGGTTTGAACCCACCACCTCCAGTATATGGGGCTGGCACCCTACCCACTGAGCCAGTTGCATTCTTGATCTTCTTTCCTGCAAATATTGAGATAACAGGAGGAGGGGAAGGAAAGAAAATTGTTCTTTTGATAGATCTGTCTGGTTTATAAAGAGAAAAGGAAGATCCCTTCCAAAGCCTGCTGGTCTTTAATGGCCTATAATTCAAAATACTCTTTATACCAAGGAGTTGAATTTGGTGGTGAAATTTCCTAAGCTCCTTCAGTATCTCTCTCTCTTTGTCCTTTAAGGGGTAGTCATATGGGACACGAACCCACCTTACTTCAGTAAAACCTCATCTTAACGTAACTAATTCTATATGTTTGCAATGACCCTATTTCCAAATCAAATCACACTGGTAAGCACATCTTTTGGGGGAACTACAGTTCAACCCATAACAATAGCAAAATATTTCACAGGTCATTAAAAAGTAAAACTTGCACTTGCCTGACAAAAATATTATACATTGCAATTCATACTTTCACTCTTCAATTTTAAAAACAGAAAAACTCCAAGCAGCCACTTAGAAAATGACAGAGATGAAGGCCTCACTTTGAGTTGCTTTGCCTTTAAATTTCTGTCCTATCTTTATTTCAGATCTACTGCTTAAGTTCAAGTATGTGTATACCTACCAAGGTTGGGGAAATAAACTATGTCTCAAGGAATTTCAGATCTTTCTAAACTGTGATGAACTTACTTCCTGAATGAAAGTATATAGCTGCCTCTGCTTGTATTACTTGTGAGGGTTGGCAGGTAAGACACAGGATGCCATTTGAATTTGGGGTGAACAACAATTCTTTTTAGAATAAGTATGCCCCAAATAAGCATAAGACATAAGTATCATAAAAACCATTTGTTGTTTACCTGGAATTCAAATTTAACTGGGCATGTCATATTTTTATTTGATAAATTTTGCCACTCTAACTGGCTGATCTCAGAATTAACTTTCATATAGAATACAAAACATGGGAAAAGTTAAGAAACAAAAATGTGCTAAGTTGAAGCTTTCACATATATTGTTAATTTTTTTTTAAATTTCAGATTAATGGTTCGGCACCTGTAGCTCAGCGGCTAGGGCACCAGTCACATACACTGGAGCTGGCAGGTTCGAGTCCAGCCCCGGCCTGCCAAACAACAATGACAACTACAACCAAAAAATAGCTGAGCATTGTGGTGGGTGCCTGTAGTCCCAGCTACTTGGGAGGCTGAGCAAGAGAATTGCTTAAGCCCAAGAGTTTGAGGTTGCTGTGAGCTATGACACCACTGTCCAGCAACATAGTGAGACTCTGTCTCAAAAAATTTTTTTTTCAGATTTATATGAGGGTACAAATGATTAGGTTACAATGTTTGTGTTTGTTAGGTAAGATTCCTGTTGTAGTTGTGACCCACACCAGGATTTGATATACACCCTCACATTGCGCCTCTTAGGTGGAGCCCCACCAACCTCCCTCTCACCTCCCTCCTCCCAACACGAATTAAATTGAACTTTTCTCTTGTGTGGGCGTATATTCCTTCATCTACTGGCTTCGTATTAGTAACGAGTACATTTGATACTTCTTTTCCATTCTTGTGATCCTTTACTGAAGAGACTGTTTTTCACATATGTTACTAAAATGACCGACCACAACCATTGCTTGGAATGTAACCCTCTGAAAGAATTTTTCAGGACAGAGTATTTTTGTCTCTGACCTAATTAAAAACTGCAGAATCCAGTGATGACCAAAAGCATTCTAACTTTTAGTTGGGTCTACAATTGTTTACAATGATACAGTTGTTATCATTCTCTATAGATGATACACCCTTTGTTGTCTACGCTGGAGGCAGATCGCATCCAACTGCCTTGCCCTTGGTACATTGCCAACAGCACATATTCTAGTATAAAAATCATACATTAACAGACGCATCATGGTTTCTAAAGCCCTCTTTCACATCCATTATTTTATCCATTATTGCAGCGTCCCTTTGGATAGGCAGATGTGGTTACAACACTTATACAAATGAACAAGTAGCTGACTTATCCAAAGCTGGGCCAGTAGCCCTGTCTTTTAATCCTTCTCTCCAAGTCCCTTCACTCTGGACGCCTGGGTTCTAGGGCTAATTTTGCCACAGGCTAACCTAAGTCAAGTCACCTTACTTTTCTTGGCCTCTCTTTTCTTATCTATACAAAATGGTTGGACCAGGTGACTTTTGAGAGGTCCTGCAACTCCGAGAGGCTACATATGGGGCTCTGGGAGCAATGACTGGGCCCAGCGAGGAGAGCCAGGGTGCGATAAGGGGAGTGAGAGGAGGTGTTGAAGCTTCACCACCTTGACCTCTATTATCATTCAGCCCTGGGGCAGCGAGGTGCCACCCAGCAAACAGTACACGGAGAATGGTGCCAAGGAACTGGGCTGGGAACTCACCTCTTGTCACATACAGTCATGCACACAGGCACACATGCACACACAGACACATACCCATACAGAGCCAGAGGACCCAGACTCCTTTCAGGGACTAAGTGACCCCTGGGGAACCTGCACCACCCATCCATCTAATTCCAGGGTGTGTGCGACCTCATCAACACACATGTGATTCCAGTTACCCTGAGCAGGTCTCTAGCCCTGAGCTTTATTCACACCCAGATGCACTTGTGATCCCTGCTGCTCAGTTACTGGATTTTGCCAAGTGTTGAGGTACTTTGTAGGCGTGCACGTGGACAAGGCAGGGAGGATGTGTTGGGCTGGGAGAAGATAGAAGGGCTGATAAGGGGCCCATAGAAAGCAAAGAGAAAAGAGAGGGTGCCCCAGGCATCCTCCTATTGCCTGCATCCATTATATATATACATGTGTCTACTACATAGAATTCGCATACATATATGTATGTATCAAAATACTAATTCCAGCAATAAAAAATGACACTAGGTAGATTTCTTGATTGCATGACTAAATGGAGTAATGTGTATTTTTTCTCCCCAAGTTATTAATTTACAGATTGAACACAGTTCTGGAGTTGGCAGGGGTTCTATAAAGCAGAATATCTCCTGAACAGTGGTAGATTTATAAATCAGCACAATTTGGAAAGCAAGCTGGTAATGTGCGTAAGGAATAATGAAAATATCAAAGCCCTTTGGCCATAATGCTGCCTCTGGGACTCTATCCTAAAGAAATAATCCAAATCTAAGAAAAACTGTATGCTCAGAGACGCTTACTGCAGCACTTAGAGTGATGAAAAATTGGAAGGAATTTAAATGCTAACTGACAGAGAGTCGCTATGGAGAATCACAAAAGGACCATTACACAGGTATTAAAATTATTGCATAGGAAGTAATGTTAAACTACACGTAACGTTTACTACAACTAGTAAAAAGCTTAGAAGCAAATGTTTTTAAAAATTGCCTTCATGAGTTGGGGCACTGGGTAACTTTTTCTCCTTTCTAAATGTTCTGCCGTTTTTCTCTTATCATAAGAGAAAAACCCATAGTTGAGTTAGAAAAATGTACGTCATCCGTTGTGACTCAACTCACCAGACTGCAATGAAATGCAAGATGTTTCGGCCTGTGAGGTATCACCGTTCACCTGGTAGCTGCTTTTTTCTTCCTTAACTGCAGACACAAGGCCTAAGAAGAAAAATACACCTGTTAGTCTTGGAAACCCAACCAATTCCATGATAGCAGATACTAACGCCTGCGTAGAGCAGGCCAGGCCACACAGAGTCCCCTGCGGGAAGCCAGGCCTGTAGTGGCTCCTGCCTGGGGTAGCTTTGGTGGGTGGTGGTGTCCATGAAGACTCCTGGCTCCTGGAATCTGAGGCTCTGTTATATCATCAGAGAACACTGTGTGGGAAGGACCTGAGGTGGAAGCACAAATGGGAGAAATACCAGTGTTTTCAGCCCCTCACTGCAATGTCCTTGTTGGGACATTGGTTTAATAGAACTCTGTGCGTTTCTAGATCAGTGTTTTTCAACCATTTTTATCACACGGCACACTTGAACCTCTTATTAAACTCCCATAGCACAGTTAAATTATGTTGATCAAAAAGAAAAGATTTTTTAAAAAGAATATATATACTGTGCTTTGAATTTCTTTTGAAAATAATTTAATGAATGGTCTTTAAAATTTTTTACCAGTTGAAAAATCACTGTTCTAGAGCTATCTCAGACTCCTATTTGGAGGAAGGTGATTATTTCCATAAATAAAACAGCTTAAATAAAACAGCTTGATTAAAACAGCCATATGAATCTATTCGGTTTAGTGACTTACCTGGGACAAGAGTGGGTAGTTAGAACCCTTGAATGTGGTGCCTTCTACATAGGGACCAAGCTCTGGTAGGGGAAATTTTATGAGAAAAGAGCGTAAGAGAGTGAGGGCATGATAAATGAAGTTCATAGTTCTAACAAGATGAAGAGAAAGAGGTAAGAAAAGTGAGGGAGAGGGAATCGTAGGGGTGGGAGAGATACCAAAATAAAAAAGACATCCAGAGGGGGACAGGCTGCCTGTGGACCACAGAACACGCAAGACATAATGGCACCACTATAAAAAAAATGAGTTTGGGGTCAACTTTATATTCTTGCTTTCTACTTGGGGCACTGGGAGACCTCATTTCAATTCAAGTGCAAACACATCTTGTTCATTTTTGATTTATCTGAGAAATTTCAATCAAGTCCCTCAGCACAGCACAGCACTCAGGTTGTCATTTCTTTGCAAGAGACAGGTGATGGATGAGGGAAGCTGACTCGGGGTCTTCTGCATGCTGAGTGCTGTGTAGCTGCCCTGCCAGCTTCTAAGCCCATCGATCTTGGGCCCTGGCTGGCTCATTTGGCCTCTGCTGTTAAGGTGCTGAGTATGGCTGAGGCCCTGGTCAAATGCTTCTTTGAACGCTTAAAGAGACACTGAAATTATTCTGGTTTTCCATTGCTTGAGATGAACTAAGATATTATTCCTGAAGGGTATGGCTGGAGTTTTTATTACTATGCAGATAAGCTAAGGTTATTTCACTCTGCTGTCAAATTAAAAAGCTGTGCTCTTTTTTCTAACCATTGGCATGATGCTAGAAAGAGACATCACTGTTTTTTTTTTTTTTTTTTTTTTTTTGCTGCAATTTGAAGACCAAATGTGAATTCCTGCATCCATCAGTTTCCATCTATTGGGAATCAATTTCATGAGAGACACATGACACAAGGCTAGTTAAAAGAGAATGATACTCAGATGACATGAGTCCCCTTTCAGAAGGAGCCCTTTACAGAGATCAAACGTAACATTTTATGTAAAAACAAGAGTTTAATCACAGTGTGAGGGGACAGTGTGAGCAGTGTATGGTTGTAGAGTAGGTGAGTCATGAAAATTTATATAGATCGCAAGCCCTCTCTGAGCTGCCACTCAGCCTCCACCTTCAGCTGTCTGCCCTCTCATCTCCTCAGGTTCTCCCTGTCCCTTTCTCTGTCCCAGTCACTCTGGTCACCTCCCTGTTCCCAGAGCAAGCCAGGCACACCTAAGGGCCTCAGTCTAGGCTCTCCTCTGTCATAAAGCTCTCCCCCAGGTCTCTACCTGGCTTGCTCCCTCACTGCCTTCAGGGTTTTATACCCATCTGGCACTGAGAGGAAGGCCCTCCCTGGCCACCCTGTCTGTATTTACACACACTGCCCCCCCCCACCTCTGCCGGGTCCCACTCCTGCTCTGTTTTTGTCCTGGCACTCACTGCTAACACATTATGTGGCTTACTTCCTCACATTACTTGGCGCCCTGCTCCCTCACTAGAATACAAACTCTGTAAGGGCAGGAAGGCTTGTTTTATTACTGGTGTATCCCCCTGCCCCCCAGAGGTGTACTAGCAGCCCATACCTGGAGGGGATTTCTAAACACTCCATCAAAGGAATGAACAAATTGCCTCCTGGGGTCACTCTCACCATGCTGGGTATTTCATGTAACTTATGCATTTGAACCCTCTCAGCCACTGCATGAGGCAGATATATCATTTGTAGGAATTAAAATGTTTGTCTGAAAGCCCATAGAGTCCTCATTAGGGCACAGTCAGTTGAGTATTTCCCAAAAGCCTTCATGGGGCAGTAGGGCTCACAACCTTGGTAAAGTTACTCTGGATGGAGACGTGTGGCTTTTGGTCTTATGTACTAAAAATAAAATCCTAAGCCGGCTACTAACAAAATGGACTCCTCTTGGCCAGAAGCCCCAGAAACACCACACCTCATTGATGCCACTTCCTTGAGCTTATCAAGTGTGTATATTTGAGCACTCTGCTCAGTATAAAGTCCTGATGCCTTCTGTCTCTTCTCTGAAGCACGTGTGGCATGCCTGGCTTCTGGCTGGGGCTCAGCTTCCCGACCTGTTGCAATGGCGCCCAGCTGGTTGTACCCTTTATGAGAACTAAAGCTCTCCTTTTTCCAAAGTATAAACCTTGTTAATTTTTTTTTTTTTTTTTAGTTAACAGCCTCGAAGACTTAAAAACACTTTTTCAACTTGCTAAGATACTTATTTATAGTGAGAAAGAAAATTGCCCCACGAGCAGGTAGGAGCACCACGTACTGAGTCTGTTCTTGTCTGTGTAGCTGCACCCATGTGGGGCAAGGGACCAAGTCGCTAGCACCCACCTCCACATTAGGACTGCCCCAAACAAAGCTCGCACCACACTCAGCCCAGGTCGGATCTTTTGCCTTGGGCGGCCCTTGGGGGGAAACTGATTCACTGGGTTGGCTTCTCTGTTTTCATTCTCCACCTTCTGTGCCCCAAGGGGCTGGCCTTTAAGCCTGCGTCCCTGGGTTCCCTTGCTCTCTGACACCAGCAGGAGGCACCAGCAGGACAGCTGATGAGCAGGGAGAGAAGGAGCCAGGGTATTTCCTCAAACTGCCCACAACAAGGCCATCAGTTTGGCAGTCTGGTTTTTTCCTCCCCAGCCAAACTCCTCCCAAGGCCATTGTCATCTCGTCTAAGTTGCCTTAATGTTCTTTCATCTCTGACTTTGATTTAGGGGGCTCATCAAGAGAAGTAGTTGCTTACCCTAAAACTGCGTTAGTCCATGTTGTGTTTCTATGAAGAAAAGACGTTCAGCTCCTAGTTCTGCGGCTGGGAAGGGCTTCAGGGAGCTTCCAATCAGGGCAGAAGGCGAAAGGGGAGCAGGTGTGTCACATAATGAGAACAGGCGTGAAGGGGAGAGGCTTTTTTTTTTTTTTTTGAGACAGAGTCTCACTATGTCACCCTTGATAGAATGCTATGACATCATAGCTCACAGCAACCTCCAACTCTTGGGCTTAAGCACTTGGGCTTAAGTGATTCTCTTGCCTTAGCCTCCCAAGTAACTGGGACTACAGGCACTCACCACAATGCCCAGCTATTTTTTGTTGCAATTGTCATTGTTGTTTAGCTGGCCTGAGCCGGGTGCGAACCTGCCTCCCTCGGTGTATGTGACTGGCGCCATAATCATCGTGCTACAGGTGCTGAGCCAAAGGGTAGTGGGGGGTGGCTCTTTTAAACAACCAGCTCTCAGGTGAACTAACAAAGCAAGAACTCACTCATTACCAGGAGGAGGGCATCAACCCATTCAAGAGAGGCCCCAGGTGCCTCCCACCAGGACACACCTCTAAACCTGGGAATCAAATTTCAACAGGAGACTTGGAGGACACAAACATGGAAACCTTGTCATACACTCTGAGTCTCTGGGCATGTTTTTCCCACTACCTAAGACAGGAAAGGCCTCCCCAGACCTTTAAATCTCCACTCACAGACCTCCTTGCCTCTGAGAACCCCTTCTCAATCAACCTTTAATTGTCCCATTAAAGCATTTATTTTACCTACTTATATAAATTCAGAAGGTGCTCCAAATGGATACACATTTGAAGAAAGGAAAAGAATTGTATTAAATTTGTAATATCGAAGTCACGTTTGACCTCTGTAATTATAACAGGTGCTCAAATGTGACTTGTATTCATCTTTTGTTCTCAGTCTATATTAAGCATTACAGTTGGTACTTATATATTTTCTGTTCTGTTTAGCAACAATATTTATCAGATTTTGCACTTTGCTGATCTGTGCTGATATATCCTTAAGGAATTTAAAACCTAGATGTAGAGACAAGATTTACATATCAAAAACTCAAAACAACCACCTACACAGAAGAGATTTACATCCTGTGGAGGTCAAGAAGCAGGAGATTATTATATAAATATGTTTATGATTTTCAGAGAATGGTTTCCCTCTCAAAAGCATTATACTGACTGACCACTCAACAATCCAAATTGTGAAGTACAATTAATAGAGGCAAAACATTATGTAATGACCCCCCAAAATTGATATGCTTCATTTATTGTGCCTCTAAGTATTTAACTCAAAAAAGAACACATTTCAAATAGTTTCATAACCACTTGAATAACATCATTATTCAAGGAAGTCAGAAAAGTATAGAGACACTTCAAAAATTATTTCCCCATGTGATGTCAGTTGAAAAGCCAGTTAGACAACTTCACTTCCAGATAGGCGTGCTGGCTTGAAAAGAGTAAGCTCCAGCCAGATGCTCACACAGAGTGACGCCGGGATGTGCTTGTTGCTTTATGGCAGGGAGACTGGCATGTCAGATAGATTAGATTCTGTGCACGCCAAGCATACTTTAGGATTGCAACACGGTGAACACAAATTCAAGGGGAATGTGAAATGTGTCAAAGAAGACAGTCCGTTCTTCACTCTAGGGAGGCAGAATGTGTAATGATCAAGGACACACGCTTGTGAGTCCTTACAAGTCAGTTTAATGAAGTGTCTTAGTATCTAATCTCCACCAACTTTTAAGGTGTGTAATCTTGGGCAAGTAACTTCTGTGCTTCAGTTTCCTTATCTGTAACACAGAGATAATGCAAATTTACCATGACCGCTAAATGAATTAAAACATGTTAGACACTTGATATCTGGCATATAGTAAATGCTCCACCAAAGTAAGCTTTTTCTTTTCAGTAAAGGCCATTTGAACTGTTTCTTAATTAAAGGACACACCAGGCTACACAGAGCAGTGGTCTCTGAACCCTTTCCCTAGGGAACATATCAAGTTGTATAAACCAGCTGCAGGGATTTTCAACCGCTGTGCCAGTTTTTGATACTGGTGTGCTGTAAGAGGTTTTTAGATGTGCCATGAGATTTTTTAAAGGTCATTAATTAAATTATTTTTGGAACAAATTCAAATCATAGTATGTATATTCTTCTTTTTTTTTTTTTTTTGATCAACACAATTTCAGTGTGCCATGGAGATTTAACAATAGGTTCAAGTGTTCGTGAGATAAAAATGGTTGAAAAACACTGAACTAGAGAAAAGAAAGGGTGAGGAATGGCAGAGCCTATGTGACTAAGTGCTTTATGTGTTATTTCTGCCCAGGGTTGTCGATCCGTGCTATGTGATCTACAACCACACAAGTCTCAAGGCAAATCACCTCCAGAGTGGAGATAATAAACTATGGTCATTTAGTCCACATTTTCAATTTCAACAGACACAGCACACAGAGGTACTGTATCTCTTTAGCGCCAGGAAGAGTGAGGAGGGGAACAGCCTCCCAGGGAGATGAGGAAAGGTGCCACCGATCTGAATTAATCCTCTGACCTATGGCCCTTCTGTGCCCTTTTGACCTTTCAGGTAACCACTTTGTGGTGGTGATGGGTAGGACATTTAAAGTCTGAGCAACCTTTGTGCCCAAATAACCCTGGTCTTCTACCATAGAAGCCTGGTAGAAATCTACTGAAATCTTTGCTCAATTTTCACAATATTTCCCTTCCCCACTAGACTAAAACCTGAGGCAGAAACTTGTCTACCTTGTGTTTTTACACTTCCCCCATACCAAGCACTGTGCTTAGAACATACTAGCACTCAGAACATAGTTTGGTTTTTACTGCTAAATTGGATCTTAGAAACTTGTCATCAAGAATAATTCAAACTAGTTCAGCTCCGCATGGGTGGCCATGCATTTGTAACACTTATTTTGGAAGTGCAGGAAGACAAGCTGGGAACATGCAAAGCATTTGGAAAGGTTGTCCAGGTGATGGAATCCCATCGAGGGTTCTAATCTCCAAGGCCTTGTGTGTCACTAGCCTCTCGCTAATCACCACTGTATGATGGGAAGAGAGTCTGACCCCCATTTGCCCATTGGCAGATGGCACAGCAGTTTTGAAATTCATTTAAGTGTGTCATCATGAGAAACACCAGAAGGACATTCATATCCTCCCAGACCCCGGTTTTCAGCAAGGCTGCAGCCAACTACCACCACTGTGACACCAATCTAACATTCAGTAATAAAGTGTGTAGCAGTTTCCTAGGGTGAGTTCTAATGGTTCTTTAGAGGCTAATATAACTGCTCTGCCTTCTGACTTTGGGTTGATCTTTAAGAACGAAAACTGCAAAAGTTAAGTGGTTATAGGAACACACCTCTAGTCCTTCTGGCCCAACCAGAATTTCTGGTCTTGAATCAGTCCCCACTTAAACCTCAAAGCATTTGGTGCCTGATTTGTGAAAAAGACATAGATTTGACAGCTGTACAAATCTTGTCAGGGCCTGGAAAAACCAGACTATTGGAATTTTAAAAATCTTTTCCATGTGTAGACTATTTGTTGGAATTTAGAAGTTTATTGCATGTGCTTTTAATCGCATTTAACTCAGTCTTTGGGGCTGATTAGTTGTGTACTTCTCAAGATCGGTGGAACTGTAGAATTTTGGACTTTTAGATTCCTTGCAAGTTTCTCATGTAGATAGGGAAACTGGGGCTGGAGGGAGAGGTGACTGAAGCA
Source organism: Galagoides demidoff (assembly GCA_963574575.1). NCBI lineage: Eukaryota > Metazoa > Chordata > Mammalia > Primates > Galagidae > Galagoides > Galagoides demidoff. The sequence goes on along the minus strand of CAUYQV010068368.1, from coordinate 5,884 downwards.
CGGTCCCCTGTTAGTCCTGTTAGAGCCAAGATAAGCCTCCAGGTATTCCCCTCTTCTTTTCTATTCTTCACTTGTTCTCTGCTCTGCTCCAAGTGGCCATCTCATCCCTATAGGAGAATAGTGTTAAGCTTGCAGGGGCTCATATCCAAAAGCACTGGGGTTCTAGTGAATGAGCAACTCTTTCTTCCTTCCTTCCTTCCTCCCTTCAATTTTTTTTTTTTTTTGAGACAGAGTCTCACCATGTCACTCTCCATAGAGTGTTATGGCATCACAGCTTATAGCAACCTCAAACTCTTGGGCTTAAGTGAGTCTCTTGCTTCAGTCTCCCAAGTATCTGGGACTATAGGTGCATGCCACAATGCTCAGCTATTTTTTTTTTTAATGTAGTTGTCATTGTTGTTTAGCAGGCCTGGACCGGGTTCGAACCCAACAGCTTCAGTGCATGTGGCTGGTGTCCTAGCCGCTGAGCTACAGGTGCAGAGCCCAAATCTCTATTTCTTAAAGTGAAGCTATAAAAAGTTCTCTTGTCCTTTAAGGCAGTGATCTTCAATCGTTTTGGCACCAAGAATTGGTTTCATGGGAAACAGTTGTTCCATAGATGGGAAGGGGTTAGGAGCAGCTGTAAATGCAAAAGAAGCTTGGCTTGCTCACCACAGCTCACATCCTGCTGTGTGTTGTGATCCCTAACAGGCCATCCATGGTGGCCTGCAAATTGGGACCTATAGCTCTAATGAGATTAGTTTCCTGCCAAAGAATACAGCCACTTCCCCTCTCCACCAGATGTGGAAAAATAGAAGCCCATGGCCACACGGAGACCCACTGGTATCTCTAGCTGGGAAGAGTACAGCACTACAGCTGCTACCATGCTGGGCACAGGTTAGGGTTAGGGTATCCTAGCTGGTGTATTGGCACTCTGGTAACTACTTAGTGGTCTTTAGCTCTGTTTGGTGATTACCCTTAAGTAGATTTCAAAATAGCCCCTCAGTTAAGGATTTGACCATTTAAGGCCTGAGCATGTCAGTTCAAGGAACCTAAAAAACCTTTCAAGGATGGGTCATTGTCTTTGTGTGCCTGTCCTTTTTGGCTGCCTAAAGAAAACACATCTAGCACATCATATTCTTTATTCCAAACTCTCTCCTAATGATTCATTTATCCTATAGTTTAACAACTGACCTATTAAACTTTTACCAGCTCTAATTTCACCCAAAGATTGCAACATGTTGACTGTTTGACTTCCTCTTGGCATAATCTTTCTTCTCATTTTGCTTTCCAACCTTGGACATGCTCTGATTATACAGGGAAGCCCACAGGTCAGTGTTAGAGCTGCTTCTTAATTTCAGACAAAGAGGAGTTTTTACTCTGCCACGCTTCCGATACTGATGGTACAACTGTGTAAATAGCCTTTAAAATGCTATTAGAACTCATCCTAGAAAATTGGTACAAACCTTATTTCTGAACATCACTACAGTCACCTTCGAGGTACTCCCCTTGGGAAGCTGTACACCGACACCAGTACATCCTTCAAAGCAATTTTGGAACTCTTTTTTTGGGAATGGCCATCAGAGCTGTCATTAAAACAGGTCTAACAGTTATGTTTGCAAACTCATCCTAGAAAAAGTACTTTGAAGGTGGACTTGGTGCTGGCATCAGTGCACAGCTTCCTAATGGGAGTACCTGGAAGGTGACCACAGTGATGTTCAGCAATGATGTATGTAGCACCCTTTTTAGGATGAGTTCACGAACTTAACTGTATGACCTTATCCATAAGATTATTAAATGACAGAGCAACGTCTTATTCATTATCAGGGTGGTGATAAGATAAGGGTCAATGAGAGGGTTAGCATCTTGGCTAAAAAATAACCCGTTATTTTATTCATTAGCCAGATATTCATAAAGTGTCTTCTGGACGCAAAGTACTTTACCAGGTTCCAGGGTTACAACAAGGAAGAAGATACCTTTTGCCCATAAGAAATGTACAGTCTAATGGAGCATAAAGAACTATTACATGTATAACTTGATGTTATAAAATATTGAGTATGCCAAAGCCTACAAAATAGGCATTATGGGAGCCCTAGAAAGAGGCGTGCAACTCCATAGGGGAGGAGCAAAGAGGCCAGAAAGGCTTTATGGAAGGGATGATCACTGAACTGTGTATTAAAGGGTAAGAAAGAGCTAAGCAGTGCTCTTGCTTCTGTTTTGTGGGGTGGGGGCGGCAATGCCGAGAAGAGAAAGGGAAGCACATTCAAGGCAAAAGGGAGGGCACATACGAAGACAGAGATCCCAAAAGTACCATGGAGGTGAAAGCAACTAGATAAATTACTTAGTGTTTTGGAGCCAAAAGTGTGAGATAGTTTAAAGGACGAAACTGGACACAGAGGCAGGAGCTGCCTCCTGGATAGACAGAACTTTGATTTTCTTGGTGATGAGTTTTGAGATTCCATAACACAGTTGGCTTAACATTTTTATATATCCTTTTTTGTGGCTATGTAAAAGAGAGATTTAAAGAAGCTAAGATGAGAAGAAGGGAACCCGTGGAGAGACTATACCAGGTAGAAAGTCAGAAAGACATGAGGAGACCCTGGACCAGCGACAGCAAAGCTGGAGAGGCAGGGAAGAAGAAATATTTAGGCATGAGAATTGACATAGCCTGGTTAGAACTGACATGCCATGGGAGATAGTCGAAGAGAAGAAGAAGCCAAAAATAACTTGAGGACTGGTTGGCATAACCGACTAAAAGAGATTAGAGTACAAGAGAAAATGAATTTTGTTCATGCTGTATTGAGTCAACACTCAGGTGGAGTGCTCATGGACATGTCCATCAAGCATTTTACAAGTGTCATCCAAGTATTAATTTTTGGGAAGAGGTCTGGACTAGAGGTACAGATGTAGGAGGCCTAAACAACATATATGTGAGTTTGAAAAATTCCAGCTGATCATTACCCAAGCTGAGTTCACAAAGTTGTTAGAAGAATCAACAATGTTGGGGTTGACAAGAATCAAATGTCGGGGTTCCTTTACTCTTAGGAACCCCAACATTTAAAGGGAAAGTGAAAAATGAACAGCCCATGAATAAACAGAGAAAGACTTAGTATAAAAATGAAGAAGTCCAGGAGACACTCACAGAAGCTACAGGAGTAGCAAGTTGTGAGAAAGAAGAGACATCTTCAGGGTCAAAAGAAGCAGATAGGCATCAGGAGTTGGGGATAATGCAGGTTCATTGGCTTTGACAAGTTAATGGTCATTTGTTTGCCATAATGGGAGCAGTTTCAGTGAAGGACAGGTTTGGGGACATTGAGTTAGGGGCTGGAGTCTGACAGCAATAGTAGGTAATGCTGTCTATGATTAGTTGATAGTAGGTAATGCTATCTACGATTAGTCGATACTATGGTGAATAGTAGATGGAGAAATAGAAGTGATTCCTTTATTATTTCAAGAAGTTAGCTTGAGAAGCAGGTGAGAGTGAGTGGAGGGAGTCTAGGGAAGGAATTTTAGGATGGGAGAAGCTTGAGTGTATTCACTGACTGGGGAGAACTCTCAAAACAGAGAAAGCTTCAGCATAGAAAAAAGAGAGGGTTTGGTAGAGACAGGACCCAGAGGCAGAAAGGGATGGAATTAAGTGTAGAAATAAAGAGGATGGCCTTCAAAAGTAGAAGGCACTGTGACTGGAGGAAGGGAGACCTGACTGGATAGGGAGGAGGATAAATTTTCAGGTGAGCAGCAGTTCTCAACCTGTGGGTCACAACCTCTTTAGGGGTCAAATGACCATTTCACAGGGGTTGCCTAGGACCACCCTGCATATCAGATATTTACATTACAATTTATAACAGTAGCAAAATTACAGTTATGAAGTAACAATGAAAATAATTTTATGGTTGGGGGTCACCACAACATGAGGAACTGTATTAAAGGGTTGCGGCATTAGGAAGGTTGAGAACCACTGGGTAGTGGGATGGTAAGTCAAAAGGAATAATAGGGGGTGTTTCTTGTGTTTGTAGCTGCCGGCATGAATCCTGCCTCCCCAGGGTAGAAACCCAAACTCATTCTCCTGGCATCCCTTGCTACTGAAGTGCAGACATGTGATTCAGTTTCTATCAGTCAGATGCTCCTGCATAAGATGCTGACTTAGAAGGAAGCAATGTGAGGAGGCAGGGACATACAGACTCTATATTTTGGCACGTGAAGTGGACAAGTGTTAATCTCTTTAGACACAGTAGGAGTTGAGCATCGTGAATGCACGGTGCTAGCAGAGGCTCAGGTTCTGGCAATGACAGTTTCTCCATAATGACAGTTTCTTCAGCCTCCCTGCATGGCTGGGGCAGAGCAGCTTCTGAGCTGGCTTCCTGGCCCTCTTTGAGATTTCTTTAACAAACATGGCATTCAACAAGTGGACCAGATTCTGTTGTGTGTTACCAAACAGACCAAAAAAAAGAAAAGAAAAGAAAAAAAAAAAAAAAGAAACCAAAGCCCAAGAATACAGTGACCACACGTAAAAGCAGACATTTTTCACAAGATGGGGCAAGGTCATCTAGGGCAATTGAGAGACAAGGGGCTTGAAGAGGGTAATGATGATTGAGAGGAGTTGAGGAGATCACTAGGGGAAGAAACTGACCAGAAATGACTGAAGAATTAATGGGAAACCTGAGGGTCACACTGAGGTTAGAGCCCCAAATTTGTAGCAGTCTTTATCTAGTTTTCTCTTCCCAGAAGAATTAGGAAGGGGGAGTAAGGGAATTGGAAGTGGCAGTCAGAAGTCAACCAGAGAGTCCTATGCTGGGGAGAAAAGAAGGAAAGGCCCAAAGGTAGCTAATAAGCCAATAAAATGAAAGGAACCAAGGGAATAAAATTTCCTTTGAGCAAAATAGTACAGATATAATTTGAGTGAGAACACTGGGAGAATGGGAAGTTGTCTCTAGATGTTGCAATGTTCAAATGTTAGAGTTTAGAGAGTGGGAAGATCCAGGTCATGGAGAGATCCAAGGGGGTAAAGAACGTCTTGGCAGTTAGAGAGTCTTGGCAGTTAGAGAGCCCCAGGAACCTGGAGGCTGCGCTGTAGCATGGACCATCCATCTACATAGATGGTGACTTTCCCCGGCATGGTGGCAAGATTTAGAGAGCAGAGGAAGCCTTTGTGTCAGATCCCAAAGGCTATGAATGAGAGGCAGTCGGAGCTGAATGATGGCCTCAAACACCCCATGGAAGGAGCTTTAATATACTAGTCAAATACTAACAGACTAGAAGCATCAGCAGTTCCTAGAGGGTAAAAATATTTAGAAAGGTGACATCTAGCACTAAGGATGATGAAACCCCATACAGTAAAAATGATGAAATGGGCCAGGAGAAGGTGAAGGCGGCAGTGAGGTCCTTGTCCTTCCTTCATTTGATAAGTGACAATTGCCACAAGGAGAGAGAAGAAAGGCTTACAAGAACAACTGTTCTCAAGACTCCAATGCCCTAACTTTGTCCAAAGTATTTCCAGAGCTAATACTAACTAATCCAGCTCTACATGAGACTTCCTCAGAGACTTAGAGATGTTTTTACATACCACCAAACCTTCTTTTGTTAAGACTAAACACCCTCATTTCCTTTAGCTATCCCTCCCACTTCACTTGTTCTTTCTTTTCTACACTTGATTGTGACTGATGACATCTTAAAATCTGGCAGTGGGCTCTGCGCCTGTGGCTCAATCGGCTAAGGCGTCAGCCACGTACACCTAAGGTGGCGGGTTCGAATCCCCAGCACGGGCCCACCAAACAACAATGATGGCTGCAACCAAAAAATGGCCGGGCGTTGTGGTGGGCGCCTGTGATCCCAGCTACTTGGGAGGCGGAGGCAGGAGACTCGCTTGAGCCCAGGAGTTGGAGGTTGCTATGAGCTGTGATGCCAT
>CAUYQV010068364.1:0-34617 GCA_963574575.1 Galagoides demidoff | reverse complement strand
GCGTTGTGGCGGGCGCCTGTGGTCCCAGCTGCTTGGGAGGCGGAGGCAGGAGACTCGCTTGAGCCCAGGAGTTGGAGGTTGCTATGAGCTGTGATGCCATAGCACTCTACCCAGGGGGATAGCTTGAGGCTCCGTCTCAAAAAATATATATATAATAAAATAAATAAAATGAAATAAAATAAAGTTACTAGGCATGGAAGTTCTGGTTAATGTATGTGGTTCAGGATATGGGTGTACCGAGGTAGATGTATTGTGAAAGAGACATATAGCATATTCTTATTAAGAAAAATATATGTTATGTTATCTAATTCAAAAGTTGTTTTAAAGTTGATTCAAAGTACGGATTTGGAGGAAAAGGCAAAATAATGGGCAATAAGGTAGAAAAGAATTGTAGAGAGGTTATGAGCATGGAAACATATCTTTGGCAAAAAAAAAATTGAACAAAGAGGAATGGATTTTTGTGGGAAAGGAAAGAGTGGCTCAGCGCCTGTAGCTCAATCGGCTAAGGCGCCAGCCACGTACACCTAAGGTGGCGGGTTCGAATCCCCAGCCCGGGCCTGCCAAACAACAATGATGGCTGCAACCAAAAAATGGCCGGGCGTTGTGGCGGGTGCCTGTGGTCCTAGCTACTTGGGAGGCAGAGGCAGGAGACTCGCTTGAGCCCAGGAGTTGGAGGTTGCTATGAGCTGTGATGCCATGGCACTCTACCCAGGGGCATAGCTTGAGGCTCTGTCTCAAAAAAAAAAAAAAAAAAGAATCGCCCTCATGCAGTCTTTGAGAGTTGGGTCAAGATTTCCCACCACTGGCTCGGCGCCCGTAGCTCACTGAGTAGAGCACCAGCCACATACACGGCGAGGCTGGCGGGTTCGAGCCCAGCCTTGGCCTGCTAAACAACAACTGCAACAAAAAAATAACCGGACATTGTGGCAGGTGCCTGTATAGTCCCAGCTACTTGGGAGGCTGAGGCAAGAGAATCACTTAAGCCCAAGAGTTTGAGGTTGCAGTGATCAGTGACGCCACTGCACTCTACCAAGGGCAACATAGTGAGACTCTGTCTCAAAAAAAAGAAAAAAAGGGCGGCACCTGTGGCTCAGTGAGTAGGAGGCCAGCCCCATATACCAAGGGTGGCGGGTTCAAACCCAGCCCCAGCCAAACGGCAATAACAACAACAAAATAGCCAGGCGTTATGGCGAGTGCCTATAGTCCCAGCTACTCAGGAGGCTGAGACAAGAGAATCACCTAAGCCCAGGAGTTGGAGGTTGCTGTAAGCTGTGACAGCACAACACTCTACTAAGGGCAATAAAGTGAGACTCTGTCTCTAAAAAAAAAGAAAGAAAGAAAAGATTGGCTCGGCGCCTGTGGCTCAATTGGCTAAGGCGCCAGCCACGTACACCTAAGGTGGCGGGTTCGAATCCCCAGCCCGGGCCCGCCAAACAACAATGATAGCTGCAACCAAAAAATGGCCGGGCGTTGTGGCGGGCGCCTATGGTCCCAGCTACTTGGGAGGCGGAGGCAGGAGACTCGCTTGAGCCCAGGAGTTGGAGATTGCTATGAGCTGTGATGCCATGGCACTCTACCCAGGGGCATAGCTTGAGGCTCTGTCTCAAAAAAAAAAAAAAAAAGAAAGAAAGAAAAGATTTCCCACCACTAAAATCAACCCATGTTGGAGAATGAGTCTGTATGGGTGGCATGGCGAGGGTACACTAGAGCAGTTGTACTTACTGTCCCAGAAAATGGCAGCATAGCTCTGCCTTTGGCCCCACTCGAGATCACAATGGAATGAGCATGGATGGCAGTAGGCCACAAGCCCAGATTCCAAAGCTCCTAGGGAGCAGTCACAGGCTTGGTAGGTGCTGCTCATCCTAAACACATGTCCTGGGTGTCTTTTCTGCCTGTTTTCTGCTTCTGTTGCTCCCCTTGCTCTAGTCAGGACACCAAACCACTGCCTCTGGGGTCTGAGTGACATTAGGGCAGCTGTCCTTGATTGTTACCAGTGTTCTGGTTAACAGTCAACCCCTAAGTGTCTCTATTGATTGCCCTGACCACTGTAGGATGCTCAGCTTCTCTGTAGTTCAGCGTGTATTCTGCTCAGAGACAGGAGGGGGGTTCAGTTAGATAAGTGTGTGCACCTAGGAGCAAAGACATGTAGGAGTATGGTGTTTACCTGTTTGGAGATCAGGGGTGGGATGACAGGCAGCTAATCAGTGTTCCCAGCAGAACCAGCATGTGCAAAGGAAAGGATGTGATAAAAAAAACCTGGTATAACTGATTTACAATGAAGCTGGAGAGGTTCTCAAATTCCAGGTAAAAGTCCAACGATAAGGGGCCGTTGATTTTTTTTTCTGAGACAAAGTCCCACTATGTTGCCCTTGGTAGAGTGCTGTGGTGTCATAGCTCACAGCAACCTCAAACTCTTGGGCTTAAGCAGTTCTCTTGCCTCAGCCTCCCAAATAGCTAGGACTACAGTAGCCACCACAACACCTGGCTGTTTTTTGTTGTTGTTGTTGCAGCTGTCATTGTTTTAGCTGGCCTGGGCTGGGTTCAAACCTGCCAACTTCAGAGTATGTGACTGGTGCCAGAACTACTATGCTACAGATGCCGAGCTGAGTTTTCTTTTTTTTCTTTTTTTTAAGACAGAGTCTCACTTTGCCATCCCCAGTACAACTAGGGTGCCATGGCATTATAGTTCACAGCAACCTCAAACTCTTGGGCTCAAACGATTCTCTTGCCTCAGCCTCCCCAGTAGCTGGGACTATAGACACCTACCACAACACCTGGCTATTTTTAGAGACGAGGTCTTGCTCTGGCTCAGGCTGGTTTTGAACTCTTGAACTCAGGCAATCCACTTGCCTCAGCCTCCCAGAGTGCTGGGATTAACAGGTGTGAGTCACGGCGCCAGGTCCTTTTTTTTTTAGACATTGTCTCACTCTGTCACCCTGAGTAGAGTGGTGCCAGGGTGTCATAGCTCACAACAACCTCAAACTCTTTGGGTTTGAGCAATTCTCTTGCCTCAGCCTCCTGAATAGTTGGGACTATAGGGACTTGCCACAATGCCCAGCTAACTTTTCTATTTTTAGTAGACATGGGGTTTTGCTGTTGCTTAGGCTGGTCTCAGACTCTTGAGCTCAAGCAGTCCACCCTCCTCAGCCTCCCAGGATGCTAGTATAAGAGGTATGAGAGACTCAGCACCTGTGGCTCAAGTGGCTAAGGCACCAGCCACATACACCTGAGCTGGTGGGTTTGAATCCAGCCCTGGCCTGCCAAACAATAATGACGGCTGTAACCAAAAAATAGCCGGGCCTTGTGGCAGGTGCCTGTAATTCCAGCTACTAGGGAGGCGGAGGCAGGAGAATCACTTGAGCCCAGGAATTGGAGGTTGCTGTGAGCTGTGATGCCACGGTACTCTACCCAGTGTCACAGCTTGAGGCTCTGTCTCAAAAAAAAAAAGATGTGAAAGCCACAGTTCCCACCCACCCCCCTTTTTTTTTGAGACACAGTCTCAGTCTGTTGCCCAGGTTACAATACTGTGGCCTCAGCCTAGCTCACAGCAACCTCAGGCTCTTGGGTTCAAGCCATCCTCCTGCCTCAGCCTCCCAAGTAGCTGGGATTACAGTTGCATACCACAACTCCCCGGTAATTTTTCTATTAGTTGAAATGGGGTCTCAAACTCCTTGAGCTCAAGTTATCCTCCCACCTAGCCTCCCAGAGCTTGGCTGCCACTGAGGTACTAAGCTGCAGTGTAATGTATCATATTGCAATACTGCCACTAAGTTGATCCTCTAGGCTTGTAGAAAGAGGCTAGGCCTAAGTCCAGGAGTTGGAGGTTGCTGTAAGCTGTGTGACACCATGGCACTGTACCAAGGGCAATAAAGTCTCTACAAAAAAAAAAAAGGCTAGACCTAGTCCTCTGGAACAATGTTCAAAGGGACTAAGAGCCCAAGGAGGGCAAAGTGATTAGCATTCTTTCAAGATGACAGATGCCAGGGCAGTCGGACAGGTACTAAGCCAGCTATGGACCAGGCCTTGTGAGTTTACCTTGGGGGAGCATTTGTACTTTGCACTGCCAGGCCCCATTAGCTGACCTCCCACCACACGTACCTTGTTTGTCCAGTCCCCGTCCCGCAAATGGGGAGGAAGAAGAGGGTACTCCTGTGGATCCCTGCTGTTTTGAGGACCCAGGCTACCTATGATGTGATGTCTGCCTGGGGGCAGCCATCAACTTGGCCACACAGTGGCAGCAGAGAACCAACTGAAGTGGCTGCACCCCAAATCCTAAAAACTGGAGCAGGTGGGGTGTTCTAAGAGGACTTGTAAAGCCTTTCAATCCCTAGAAATCCTCTCATCTGGAGGAAGGATGGAGGTCATGAGAACCCATGTCTGGGTGCCAGGCAGAGGAACTTTCATTTTGACTTTGAGCTGAATGACAATCTTTAGACATGCTGATAGTGGGAACTCAGGAACTACACCATGGTTTTTGCTGAGTGTTTTTTCATTTCCAGGTCAATTCTAGTTCAGGAAGGGAGCACCTTTTATGTTGCTTGGGCACAGATATCCTTCCTACATTAGGTGTGGCCACCCCAAATTCTGTTTTCACTTTCATTTACCAGGTATGCCTGGGGCTCCAGCCTGGAAGGAAGGGAAGTGCAGCACTGGAGATGGAAAAAGAGGGATATATCCAGAGTTAACTGTGCTGGAGGGTCTATGGGACTCAGAAGAGGGGCCTGTTGCAGACCGGATCATGAATGCTTTCTGGAGGAGGTGCCATCTAAGCTGTAAAAGGAGGAAAGGGAACAGTGCTTATGAAAGTCAAGTTAAGAAGGGGATGCAGGCACAGAAGTATGGACTGGGTGAGGAAGTGAAGGAGACATAGCTCCCCAAGCCAGGCTAAATCCTGTTAGAGTGAAGGCTCCTCTCTCCTCCAGCTCCCTTGTTTTCTACAGCAGTGGGATCCTGGTGGCAGGTCCAGGGCTACCCTATGAAGCCTCCCCTCCTTCTAGTGTCCTAGCCCACCTGGTGGAGGGGGCTGTCAGGCTAAGTTTGTCTCCCATAACCTCCCTTGTTGTTGAAGAGATCAGTTAATCAGTTACGAAGGGACAGCTCTTGGGGTTCAGGTAAGGGAGATGGTAAGGAAGAACTAGGCTCTACCCACCCACCTACTCATACATAGGCTGGAGAGAGGACTCTGGTCAACCCCCTAATCAGAACTATATTCTCATGACAAAATGAAATTCACCAAAGCTTACAGAGCAGGTTGGAGGTGCCCTGAGAGCTGAAGCACATGATCCCCCCCATAACTGGGGCAGAGGCAGAAAGAAAAGGGGTTTTACCCATGTCGTGTAGCTTGCACATTCTAAGGCTACCCAGGAGGGACCAGAGCTAGGGTTGGTCCTCTACATAAGTTGCCTCTTTGACTCTATGTCCAACCAGTAGGGCCAGGCTCTATGCTAAAACTCTTATGGGCCCTGGTTGGGCAGGGCACACATACCTTTCTTTCTTTCTTTTTTTTTTTTTGAGACAGAGTCTCACCATATCACCCTTGGCAGAGTGCCACAGCATCACAGCTCACAGCAACCTCAAATTCTTAGGCTTAAGGCTTAAGTTCTCTTGCCTCAGCCTCCCAAGTAGCTGGGACTACAGGTGCCTGCCACGATGCCCGGATTTTTTGTTGTTGTTGCAGTTGTTATTGTTGTTTAGCTGGCCCAGGCCGGGTTCGAACCCACCAGCCTCAGTCGTGGCTGGCTCCGTATCCACTGTGCTTATAGGGGCCAAGCCACACATACCTTTTTCTAACACCTTGTTGTTGCTGACTATTCAGGCAGGTGCATGGAAGGATGGCCCCTGATCACAAAGGGTACCGACCCACACAATTCCTTTGCTGGAGTCCTCTACATCTCCTCTTTGGTTTTCCATATGTTTCTAGCCTTTGTTCCTCACAAGGTTTGCACCCTCAAACTGCTTGTAGGAACCAGCTTCTGAGGGTGTTGCTATAAACTATAAACTAGCTCCATCTCAAGAAAAGAGACAGTGTCCTGCCCCCTTCTCACCTCGACCCAGTAGGTTGTGAGGCTCTGACATGCTTATCTCTCTCTAGGCGACTAAGAAAAAGGCTCCAAGAGCAGGTGTAGGAGCCAGGTTTCGTAGGGCGGGTAGAGTCTACGGCGCTGGGAGCCCGGATTAAGCCCGGCCTTCCGCACGGCTCCGCCCCCAGCACAGCCCCGCCGCCCCGCGCACTGGTCGATGTATCCCTAAACGCCGGCGTGAGGCAGCAGGTAAGCAGCTTGGCGGCTGGTGAGGCGGCTGTTCCATCCTGGCCGGTGTGGTGTGTTCGTAGGCGTCAGGTGCTCAGACCTGGGGAAAGGCGTTGGGTTTCACAGGAGCCCAGGGTGGAGGTCGGCTGCTCAGGCCCATAGGGGTTCCGAAGGGGCCCAGCTGGACCTAGATGGAGCTCCTACTGCTGCTGCCTCAGTCCTCCCTGCTGCTGTTGCTGCCTGGGGTGCCTGCAGCCGGCCGGGACTGGCAGTGCCCACGCATCCCCTACGCGGCCTCCCGAGACTTTGACGTGAAGTATGTGGTGCCCAGCTTCTCCACTGGCGCCCCAGTACAGGCCTTGGCAACCTATGACGGCGGCAGGGATGGGAGTGCTGTGTTTGTGGCCACACGCAATCGCCTGCACGTGCTTGGGCCTGACCTGCAGTTTGTTGAGACCCTGGCCACAGGTCCTGCTGGGGACTCTGGCTGCCAAACATGTGCAGCCTGTGGCCCAGGCTCCCATGGCCCACCAGGTGACACAGACACACAGGTGCTGGTGCTGGAGCCAGCACTGCCTGCCCTGGTCAGCTGTGGCTCAAGCCTGCAGGGCCGATGTTTCCTGCATGAGCTGGAGCTGGATGGGACAGCCCTGCACCTGGCTACACCAGTCTGCCTCTTCTCAGCCCACCACAACCGGCCTGAAGACTGCCCCGACTGTGTAGCCAGCCCGCTGGGCACCCGAGTGACTGTGGTTGAGCAAGGCCAGGCCTCCTACTTCTATGTGGCATCCTCACTGGATCCAGCTGTGGCTGCCAGCTTTAGCCCACGCTCAGTGTCCATCCGGCGCCTCAAGGCAGATGCCTCTGGATTTGCACCTGGCTTTCCTGTGCTATCAGTGCTGCCCAAATACCTTGCCTCCTACCAAATTGAGTATGTGCACAGCTTCCATTCAGGAGCATTTGTCTACTTCCTGACTGTGCAACCAGCCAGTGTTACAGATGCACCTGGTGCCCTGCACACACGTCTAGCACGGCTCAGTGCCACTGAGACAGAGCTGGGAGACTACCGGGAGCTGGTCCTTGACTGCCGCTTTGCTCCTAAACGCCGACGCCGTCGGACCCTAGAGGGTCAACAGCCTTATCCAGTGCTTCAAGCAGCCCACACAGCTCCAGTGGGTGCCCAACTTGCCACTGAGCTGAGCATCACTGAAGGCCAGGAAGTGCTATTTGGGGTCTTCGTAGCTGCCAGAAATGGCAGCCCTGGCGTGGGCCCCAACTCTGTCGTCTGTGCCTTCCCCATTGACCTGCTGGATACCCAAATCGATGAGGGTGTGGAGCGCTGTTGTGAATCCCCAGTGCACCCAGGTCTCCGACGAGGACTTGATTTCTTCCAGTTGCCCAGTTTTTGCCCCAACCTGGTGAGCAGAAGAAAAGGGCCCCATCATCTGTGAGCAGTGTGAATGTGGCTGAACACAGGCTGCTTCTTTCCACCACTGACAAGAGTCAGTTGGGAGAGGAGGCAGAGAGAAGCATTTTCTTTCACCTAGTTCCTGAGTGCTGAGGGTAATCAGCCAAACAAAGGTCATGCTTTGCTCTTTCACCTTCTTGTCCATCATGGCCTCTAATTTTTTTAGGTAGTTTCCCTGGTTATGTGAGGATGGCATTGCTCCATAACTCTCTGCCATTACAGCTCCCAAACCCTGGGTAGAATGGTAGGCACCCCCTCCTATTTGCCTACCTCTCATTCTCTCAGGGACACATACAGAAAAATGGTCCCCTTTCCCATGCTTAAATACACAGGCAAATGCTCACAGATTCACACAGACTCACAGCTGCTTGCCAATACAGTTTCACTTTTCCTTGTTTTGCTCTGCTTTTCAAAGGGGTTGGGGCAGGAGTTGTCAGAGAATCTCCTCTCATCCCCACCAGTTTCCAGGGAGCCTCCTGGGCCTTGGAAGTCTAGGAGCTTGTTGGGGAGCCTGCATGGCCTAGACTTCACTAACCCATTCTCTGTAGGGTGATTGGGGAAGGACACGGGATATGTGGGAAGGCAGCTTGGCCCTAGAATGTTCTGGAAGCCTCATCCCAGTCTTGTGCAAGCAACTATAAACATCTGGGGATGAGTAAAAGCCTAGGAGGGGTTGGTTGGAATTGATCCACCTCAGACTTTCTTCCACCATAGTTGAGGCCCTACTCCAGATATGAGTTCTCACAGCCCATGCTGAACTGAGGGCTCCTTCTAAAAGACCCTACCCTGATTTTCCCCAGCCATAGTGTAGAGAGAGGCAGTAGAAATAAACTGGATTTCCTTAAAATGCTACCCTGAAGACAAAACTGAAACTGATTCCTTGAAACCATTGAAACAATCCCACTAAATATTGTAAGAGAGTAGAACAAAGGAATGAAGAGCAGCGCCTGTGGCTCAGTGAGTAGGGCACCCATCCCATATACCAAGAGTGGCAGGTTCAAACCTGGCCCGGCCAAACTGCAACATAAAAATAGCTGGGCCTTGTGGCAGGTGCCTGTTGTCCCAGCTACTCGGGAGGCTGAGGCAAGAGAATTGCCTAAGCCCAAGAGCTAGAGATTGCTGTGAGCTGTGATGTCCTGGCACTCTACCCAGGGCGATAAAGTGAGACTCTGTCTCTTAAAAAAAAAAAAAAAAAAAAGAACAAGGAATGGGAACTATAGGACTGCTCTCAGAATCTCCATCCTGTGCCCCTATTTTTGTTGTGGCATTCTCTACTGACTCCTTTTCAGTTCCTATTGATGCTTCAGAGGTGGGAGGAGAGACTACAACCAATGTGAAGTGGGGGATCTTCAGCCTCCCTCCACTGAGTACATCAGGGTTGAGAGGCCAGACTCCTTGCCTGGCCCATTCTCCTTCCCTCTGGGAAGTCAGAACCTCTCCCCAGCTTGGCCAGTGATCAGTGGGCCAAAAGACACCCAGCACAACTGGGCAGTGCCAGGCTCCAGGAGGACTAATCTTGGGCCCTACCCACAGGCTGGCCAGGCCCTCAGGTGGTGTATGAACCAGTCTAAACAGTGTTTGTGTAGTGACTCTGGGCTTGTAGCCACTAGGGCAGTACCTATGGCATGCTTATAGTGTTGGCCTCGGGAACCTGAGGATCTCAGCACTGGTGCCTTTTCTCCCATGGACATTGGACACTTAAGCATTTTTAGGAGTCAGGGGCCCTATCCTGGGAACTAAGAGATAAGGCCCTGAGGCCTAGGGAGGAACAGGCAAGGGATATGGAGCTAGCTGGCATAGGGCCACTTTTCAGCTTCAGAGCCCCACCTGTCCCTGAGTCATGTTGAAACCACCTGGCAAGCTTCTGGCTAGGGCCAGGCTGCTTTCCTGCCTCAAGTGAGGACAAAGTCCCAGCCCTCACCCACCCAGGCTATAGACTCCAGGGTATATGGTGTTTCTAGGCCCATCTCTGTACCTGCTCTTGCTCCCAGGGCTACTGATCAGCACCAAGGTTCCAGGACTGGATTAAGCCTATCAGGCCTGGAAGCTCCTGCCTTGAGGAGTGACCTCAGGGCTGGTGAGCTGAGCCTTGAGCACCTAGGGCTGGCTACAGAGCCCTGCCTGTACCTTGCACCCAGCTCCAATACTTTATATTCATAACCTGGCTTCCTGGTTTCCCAGAAGCTTCTAAGCAGGAACTATACTTCTGCCTTAGGGCATGAGTATAGTCCCTGCTTGGTAAGGGCATAGGAGGCATTAATGTCTCCTAGCCTCTAGGGCAGGGGTCCTTAAACTTTTTAAACAGGGGGCCAGTTTACTGTCCCTCAGATCGTTGGAGGGCTGGACTGTGTGCCCCCAGACGAGTCAGCTGCTAAGCAGGACAGGTAGCGGCAGCAAAAACACCTGGCAGGCTGGATAAATGTCCTAGGCGGGCCACATGTGGCCCGCAGGCCATAGTTTGAGGACACCTGCTCTAGGGCTTATTCTTGACACCCAGGCTATAGGGCCTTGGTTTATCATTTTTTGTACTCTGAATGAGGTATAAGTAGCAGCCCAGGGTACAGGAAGACTTTTGGAATCTCAAGGAGGACTATGTTACCAACCTTCTGCTGGCCAATTAATCTCAGAGTTTAGCTCCTCATGCAAGTGGGAAAACTGAACCCCTAAAGGGACAGTTTGCTGAAGTGCATATGAAAAGGCAGAGCAGAACCAGCAGGGGGCTGGACAGGACTAGTTAAGAGCTCAGACTTCCAACTGGCAGGTGCAATGGCTCACACCTGTAATCCTCAGCACTCTGGGAGCAGAGGAGGTAGGATCCCTTGAGCTCAGGAATTCAAGACCAGGCTGAGCAAGAGTGAGACCCCGTCTCTACTAAAAACAAAAACTAGCTGGGTGTTGTGATGGACACCTATAGTCCCAACTACTCAAGAGGTTGAGGCAAGAGGATCACTTGAGCCCAAAAGTTTGAGGTCGCTATGATATTGCCACAGCACTCAACCCTGGAGTGACATAGAGAGACTGTCTCAAAAAAAAAAAAAAGCTAGATTTCTGACCTGGCCCTCTCCTGGGGGCTATGAGGCCTTGGATGAGTGCCTCGTCTGTAAAATAGGGGTGGTAAGAGCACCCACTCTGCAGGTTGTGAAGGTGGAATGGGATTGGGTCTATGAGACTCAGTAATTCATTATCAGAATGGACAGGACAGGGTAGGGTAAGGAATAGGGGGAGCCAGCCTTCCAGTCTGGCCTTCTTCCCTGCCCTTGCTACACTGACTGCCCTCTGGGAGAGGTGGAGGCAAGTAACTAGCAGGATCTTCTCTAGTCAGGCTGAATGAGGAATGGGAGTTGGGCTGCTATGGTCAACTGACAAAGGCCCCCAAGAGTCAGTGCACAGGGCTAAACCCTGACTTCTTCTTTTCCCTGACCCCCGCTCCAAGCCTGTCCTGGAGACCCCCAGCCACAACACCAGCTGCCACCACTTCCCTCTGCTGGTCAGTAGCAGCCTCTCACGTGTGGACCTATTCAATGGGCTATTGGGACCAGTGCAGGTCACGGCATTGCACGTGACATGCCTTGACAATGTCACAGTGGCCCACATGGGCACAACTGATGGGCGTATCCTGCAGGTAGGCCTTTATTTCCACACCCTCTTGACCCCTAGTTCCTAGGTCTCCATCCCCATTTTGCTCACAGCTAACCTGTCCTAGGTGGAGCTGGCCAGGTCACACAACTACTTGTTGTATGTATCCAACTTCTCACTGGACAGCAATAGGCAGCCTGTGCAGCGGGATGTCAGTCGCCTTGGGGACCATCTACTCTTTGCCTCTGGGGACCAGGTGAGGTGGGCAGGGTAAGGGCCTAGGGTCACGGCTGTGGGAGCATAGCCTTTCCGTCTAATCCAGGGAGGCATTGAAATACAGATATCACCAACCTAGTCTTCAGTGGGTTGAGGAAAGTCTTTGGGGCCCAGTCTCCATCCCCCAGCCACCCTGTGCCACCTATCTGCTACCCCAAGGTCTTCAAGATACCTATCCGGGGCCCTGGCTGCCGCCACTTCCTCACCTGTGGACGTTGCCTGCGGGCACAGCGCTTCATGGGCTGTGGCTGGTGTGGGAGCGTGTGTGGCCGGCAAAAGGAGTGTCCTAGCTCCTGGCAACAAGACCACTGCCCACCTGAGCTTACTGAGGTATGACTTCCTTGTCATGACACAGGTAAGGGTGGGACAAGTTGAGCCTGAGTGGTGGTCAGCAAGCCTTGACTACAATCTTCCTCAGACCTGGAGTATCCTTAATATCTGCAAGGAGGGAATTTTTGGCAGAGGGAATGGCACATTGCAAAATCTTAGAGGCAGAGGCAGGAACATGTTTGAAAGAGGACTACCGAGTGACCCAGAATGGCTGGAGTATGGTGCAGGCAAAGGATTTTGGCAGGAGACTTTGGGAGAAGCAGAGGTGGCTGAGAGAACCAAAACCCCACACAAGGACTCAGGCTATCTGTTCCCCGAATTTCAGTTCTACCCCCATAGTGGACCCCAAAGGGGCAGTACAAGGATGACCTTATGTGGTTCCAACTTCTACCTGAACCCTGCCCGTCTGGTGCCTAAAGGAACCCATCAGATCACTGTGGGCCACAGTCCCTGTCAGCTGTTGCCCAAGGACACCACAAAACTCAGGTAAAATTTGATCCCTCCCTTATCCCTGATGGGGAAACCAAGCTGCCCCTTCCCTGTGAGATCCTGTTTTCTGCTTGTCTGGGGCAAAGGGGTATGGGGCATGGTACATTGCTCTCACTGCTTTCTGCCTAGGGATGTCTCTGTTCCTTTTAGAGTGTACATATGCCCTACCTATCTGTTGAGTCATGGACCAGGCAAAGTTAGTCTCTGCCCCACCAGATCCTTCCTGTCTTGGAGAGAGGCATGGGTAGAAAAATGAGAAGCCCCATGACTTGTGGTGGGCACGTAGCCAGGCCTGTGTGATTCCTGGCTAACTGCAGGGGTTCCCCTGGTGCTCCAGCCTAGTGCCCCGGAAGGACTTTATAGAGGAGCTTGAGTGTAAGCTGGAGCCCTTGAGCACCCAGGCAGCGGGGCCTACCAACATCAGCCTCACCGTGACTAACATGCCACCAGGCAAGCACTTTCGTGTGGATGGCACCTCCATGCTGGGAGGCTTCTCTTTTGTGGTGAGGCCACCTTACGCTATCTATGCCCTTTACCAGTGGGTGGTATAGGAAGGTAAGTGCTTGGAATGGAAGTCCTGTTCCACTTAAGCCACCTCTATGCCCTTGTAGAAGCCAATGCTGACAGCAGTGCAACCCCTCTTTGGCCCACGGGCAGGGGGGACCTGTCTCACCCTTAAAGGTCATGGCCTGTCTGTAGGGACCAGCCGAGCTGTGCTTGTCAATGGGACTGAGTGCCTACTAAAAAGGTATGTACCACCAAGCATGGGGATGGGAGGCTACAGGGCCCTACTCAGGGGAGCCTCAACCAGGTGGAAGCCTAAATTCTGTTGGAATTGAAGGAAGAAGCCTCTGTCACATGCTCAGTGTAGGGAGCAGGTCCAAGAAGAAGGGTCTACTGCCCCCTCTGGCCTAGAGACAAGAGAGCCCATCACAGAGTCCATTAGCTCCAGCTAAGGCTGTGTGGAACTGTTCCTTCTGTGCTCTCTTACTGGGACCATCCTATCTTCAGACAGACCTATAGAGTATAGGCAGGTGGGGATATGACCAATAGAGGAACTGGGGGTGACTGGCAAATCCCTGAACCCAATCCTTCATTCTTGCAGAGTCAGCGAGGGACAGCTTTTATGTGCCACACCCCCTGGGGTTGCCATAGCCAGCGTCCCCCTTAGCCTACAGGTGGGGGGTGCCAAGGTACCTGGTTCCTGGACCTTCCACTACAGGGAAAACCCCATTGTGTTGAGCATCAGCCCCAACTGTGGCTACATGTAAGTGCTCCTTCCTTGCTCACTCTGGCCTCTAAGGAATGAGGGAGCCAACCCCAGAGAATATTCAAAGCCCACCACCCTGCTCTTTCCACAGTGGCTCTCATGTCACCATCCATGGCCAGCATCTGACTTCAGCATGGCATCTAGTACTGTCATTCTATGATGGGCTTAAGGCAGTGGAGAACAGGGTGAGCAAGCACTGGCCAGGAGAGAAGAAGGCTGGGCTGGTCCCCTGAGATTCAGCACTACCCTATGCTGGGCTGAGGAGATTGGGGCAGCCATAGGTGGGGCACCTAGCTAACCATTTTCATGTGGGTCCCAGCAGTGTGAGGGGCAGCTTCCGGAGCAGCAGCAGTGCCGCCTGCCTGAGTATATGGTCCGAGCCCCCCAAGGGTGGGTGACAGGGAATCTGAGTGCTTGGGGGGATGGAGCTGCTGGCTTTACACTGCCTGGATTTCGCTTCCTATCCCGACCTCATCCACCCAGTGCCAACCTATTTCCACTGAAACCTGAGGAACATGCCATTAAGTTTGAGGTAAGTGTGGGGGATAAGCGTAGGGACAATGGAGGATCAGGAAGTGGACGCCACTGGCTGATCCTCATGACTGTCTCTGCAGTATATTGGGCTGGGTGCTGTGGCTGACTGCGTGAGTATGAACGTGACCGTGGGTGGTGAGAGCTGCCAGCACAAGCTCCTGGGGGATGTGGTTGTCTGCCCCCTTCCTCCATCCCTGCAACTTGGCAAGGATGGCGCCCCACTACAGGTAGGCAGCCCAGCTGGCCCTCCTTGGGAAACATGGGCTGAGGACCTGCAGGCTTGGCCTGAGCTGCCACCTGCTCCCAGGTCTGCGTGGATGGTGGGTGTCACATTTTGGGTAGTGTGGTACGGCCAGGCCCAGAGGGAGTCCCACAGAGCATGCTCCTTGGTGTCCTGCTGGCTTTGCTCCTGCTTGTGGCTGCACTGGTCACTGTCCTGGTCTTCAACTACTGGCAGCGGAAGAAGCAACTAGGTGAGATCATTACTGCTACCCTGATTCATCCTCTACCCCCAAACAATGTTATCTCCAAGTTCCTACACCTTCTCTGCCCAGGCCGTGGGGATCTTCCACACATCCCCGGTGCAGGCTAGGCCTTAGGAGTTTGGAAACCAAGCCTGGCCACCAGGGGATGTCTTTCCACAGTTTCTTCACCCAACACGGATGTCCTGGAATCCCTGGATCATACTGCTGAAGTCATGCACCTGCCTGTGCTCCACTTGGGCTCTGACTGCAGAAATGGCCTTGGTGAGATGGTAGAAGCCCTAGAAACAAGGTCATCCCCTCCCTCTACCAGCCCCTCACTCCCTCTTCTCACAGAACTCCCTGCCACTGATGGTCTGGATTCCACTACTCGGGTTAACTCCTCAGACAGTGAAGACGGATCCTGTGTTCCACTGCTACAGATAGAGTCCATCTGGCTCAGGGACCTGGACTCTGCGCTCTTGACTGAGGTCAAGGATGTGCTGATTCCCCATGAGCGGGTGGTCACCCATAGTGACCGAGTCATTGGCAAAGGTGTGGGGGCCACATGGGGAAGGGGCAGAGATGAAGTTCTAAGATGACATAAGCTCAAGGGACAGTTGAGTCAGACTCTGCCCTGGCCTTCT
The DNA here is from genome assembly GCA_963574575.1 of Galagoides demidoff. Lineage (NCBI taxonomy): Eukaryota > Metazoa > Chordata > Mammalia > Primates > Galagidae > Galagoides > Galagoides demidoff. The sequence goes on along the minus strand of CAUYQV010068364.1, from coordinate 19,318 downwards.
TGCCAAACTGTGTGACCTTGGGTATACCACTTAACTCTCCTGAGCCTCCATTTGCTTGTCTATGAAATAGAGATTGGAAGAGTTCTGTCTTCAGTGGGTTCTGGTATGGATTATGTGGACATGGGAGGATTACAGGTTCTGCCATCATGCAGCTTCTGCTTGTTTCTTTTTTTCTTTCAGTCTTTTTATTCTTTTAGAGTCAGGGTCTTGCTATGTTTTTCAGGTTGGCCTCCTACTTCTGAGCTCAAACAAGCTCAGTCCAAAGTATCTGGGACTACAGGCATGTACCATTGTGCCTGGCTTCTGCTACTTGTTTTTCATGTCAGATTGGCCAGTTTGGCCAGTTTGGTACTCTGAGGTCTGGTTGCCAATGAGAAGGTGTGGTTTGAGCCTGGAGTACCAGAGCCCCTCTTACCATCTCCCTTTCACCAGGTCACTTTGGAGTTGTCTACCATGGAGAATACATAGACCAGGCCCAGAATCGCATCCATTGTGCTATCAAGTCACTGAGTCGTAAGTGGGGCAGAGGCTGGGAGAGCAGGGGGAGCCCCAGGCCATAAGGTTTCTTGTTCCTGCTGTGCTACCACCTCACTGAGTGACCCTGAGCAGGACACCTTTATTTCTTATTGCCAACCTGACCTTTGGAAAGGGCCTCCCTGCCCTGGGCCTGACTCGTGCCACTCTATAGGCATCACAGAGGTGCAAGAGGTAGAGGCCTTTCTTCGAGAAGGGCTGCTAATGCGTGGCCTGCACCATCCAAATGTCCTGGCTCTCATTGGTATCACATTGCCACCTGAGAAGTTGCCCCATGTGCTGCTGCCCTATATGTGCCATGGAGACCTGCTTCGGTTCATCCGCTCACCTCAGCGGGTCAGTGCCAAGCTGACCTTGTGTGGGGGTGGAGGGTCTGACAACAGCTGAAGATAGAGCTGCTCTGCCCTTGCCCACCAACCTTTTTGTACTTCCAGAACCCCACTGTGAAGGACCTTATTGGCTTTGGCCTACAGGTAGCCTGTGGCATGGAGTACCTAGCAGAGCAGAAGTTTGTACACAGGGATCTGGCCGCACGGAACTGCATGTGAGAGGCCATAGTAACTGGGGTGAAGCAAAGGTGCAGGGCATGGGGGTACGCAGCTGCCCAAGGCTACTTCAGGGAAGGATCCACTCTAGTCTTTGCTGTGTAGCTCTAGGCATGTCCTTCCATCTCTGGGCCTCAATTGTTCTGTTTGCCCAGTACAAACTTATACTGGACACTATGGCTCTGAAATTCTTTAAGGAGCAGGTGGATCAGGGCCTGGCGGGATCAAGTACTCAGTGGGATTTCTCACTCTCCTAGGCTAGATGAGTCATTCACAGTCAAGGTGGCTGACTTTGGTCTGGCCCGAGGCATCCTGGACAAAGAGTACTATAGTATTAGGCAGCACCACCACGCTCGCCTACCTGTCAAATGGATGGCACTGGAGAGCCTACAGACCTATAGATTTACCATCAAATCCGATGTGGTAAGGTCTCACCTGCCCTAGTGTCCACATGGCCTCAGCACCCTAGGGCTGTGATCCCCAACTCCTGTACCATGGGCTGGAACCTGTTAAGAACCAGGCCATAGAGCAGGAGGTGAGCAGTGGCAGGTGACAAGCAAAGTTTTATCTGTATTTACAGCTGCTCTCCATTGCTTACATCACTGCGTGAGCTATACCTCCTGTCAGATCAGCATCAGCATTAGATACTCACAGGAGCACGAACCCTACTATAAACTGTGCATGCAAGGGATCTAGGTTGGGTGCTCTCTATGAGAATCTAATGCTTGATGATCTGAGGTGGAGATGTAATGCTCTTGAATCATTCCAAAACCATCCCCCTGCCCTGGTCTGTGGGAAAATTATCTTCCATGAAACTGGTCTCTGGTGCTAAAAAGGTTGAGGACTGCTGCCTTAGAGCATTGGGCCTTGCCTTTTTAGCTCTGGATGATCTCAGCCCAGGGATCCCCAGGCTGGGCAACTCCCACAACCCATCTGCCCACCTCTTGGGCAGATGTAAGATGGAATCTGACACTGACACTGGCCACGTCAAGAGGAGGTTGTGAACTCATTGGCTCCTCACAGATAATCCAGGGCATGCACAGCCTTACCTCTGGGCAGAATGAAGTAGCAGGAGGAGACAAAGGGAAGACACTTATAAAGTATCAAGGAATGAGTTCTCAGTGGAGGGTGGGGTCCCCCACTTCCAGCTAAAGAATTTTGGGCGGTAGAGTCCCTGGGGGACCCACCTGCCTCCAAATTTGGGGTAAGAGTTGAATCCCCTCACCTTTTTCTTCCTACAGTGGTCGTTTGGTGTGCTACTGTGGGAACTGCTAACACGGGGTGCCCCACCATACCCCCACATTGACCCTTTTGACCTCACTCACTTCCTTGCCCAGGGTCGGCGCCTACCACAGCCTGAGTATTGCCCCAGTTCTCTGTGAGTATGTGGAGGTGGTAGTGGGGAGGGAGACAGAGTTCCTGCCTGGCTTTCTAACTAACCCTCTGGTTGACCAGCAAAAGGACCCTCTGTGGGCCTCAGTTTCCTCACCTATGGGCTGGTCACACCCCCATGCAGGGCAGGACACTGGGAAGACTTCACAGTTGCCATGGTAACAGCATTCTGAACTCAGGAGTCTGGGTTGAAGCTAGAGATTTGATTTCCTGGAACTGTTCCCCAAGTCCTGCTAGGGGGGCCTGTTTACCATCTTTTCCACTAAGCTTCAAGGGAAGAAGCCATTAGCTCACATTGCAGCCCCCTCTGTATCTCCAGATTAAGATTTTTTGTCAGTGATAGATTTCAGACTCCCTATTCCTGGAGAGATGACGGCAGCTGTGTTGTCCTGTGTTGTGCCTGAGAGGTGGATTTGGTGCTGACATTTAACATCATAACTATTAGGCATGCCTCAGCTATGTCCACGTCTGTTAGAACAGGAAGAACCAGATCACAGGTAAAAGTAGTTGGTGTCTCCTGTCTCAAGCTGTGCTCCAGAAAGGATATGAGTAGACCTTCCTCATAGCCCTACCCTGCTTTGGGTTTGATCTTTATCATTCACTTCACTAATGAAGCTGGTTTGAAGGGAGGCAAATTAATTTTACTGCCTATCTGCATCCAGGTTGGACTCCCTGAAATAGACTCAGATGGATATTTATGTGTGAGAGGTTTGTTGGTCAGTGGGTAGCAAAGGAAGCAGGACTAGGCAGAGGGAGAAGTTGGGCTGTGATACAGATGCAACAGAGGTCCATCCCATAGGGACTGTTTGAGCTGCGATAGCCCTCTGGAGTTTTCTGAAATTGAGACCAAGGCATCAGGTCTTTATAGTAGGCATTAATAAGTAACTGGTCACAGGCTATCCCTAGTCCTAGGGGTGTGAGCTTGGCAGAGGCAGTTCTCTTCTGCCTAGGGCCTAGAGAGGACCTAGGCCAAGACCCATCAGCAAGTAACACTCCCAGCCCTGGGAGAATAATAGGGGGATCTGGGTGATCTAATACCACAACACCACAGTGTCCACTTCACTAGGGCAAGTCTCTTCTCTGGGCCTCAGTCTTCTCTTCTGTGATGTGGTGGTACATAGAAATAATACTACTACTCTTGGAGAGACTGAGAATTATATATAATATCATTAGGCAGGGATGACATCCCCAAGATAACAGGACCCACCAGGCAAACCTATAGAACTTCTGCTTGGGACCTAGGGTGTCACAGGTGCTACCACACTGTCCTGCTTCAGGACTTTTTTTTTTTTTTTTTTTTGAGACAGAGTCTCAAACTGTTGCACTGGTAGAGTGCTATAGCATCACAGCTCCACAGCAACCTTTAACTCCTGGGCTTAAGCGATTCTCTTGCCTCAGCTTCCCAAGTAACTGGGACTACAGTCCCAAGTAGCTGGGACTTAGCCTCCCAAGTGGCTAGGATAGGGTGACCAGACGTCCCACTTTTGGTGGGACAGTCCTGCTTTTCAACAAATTGTCCTGCATCCCACGGCATTTTTAAAAAGTCCCGATTTTTGGAAAGAATGCATTAACGGGCAAAAGAACAAGAAGGGAATATACAGTTTTCAGCTGCCATGTGGCTATTGTGCCAGAATATGAGTTTTATATTATTTTTGTTAATTTTATAATGTTAAACTGTAATAATAACAAATAATTGCTGAGAAGTGATTATAGAGAAGTGCTTATCAAAGTTTGCATTGTTGTCAGGCCCTGCCCTGCCCTGTCCCCCCACCCCTACCCGCCTGCCTGGCCATGTTGTCCCGCCTTACCGATATTAAAATATGGTCACCCTAGGCTAGGACCACAACACCTGGATATTTTTTGGTTGTAGTTGTCACTGGCATTTGGCAGCCTGGGTTGGATTATGAACCCGCCAGCTCTGGTGTATGTGGCTGGCACCTTAGCCGCTTGAGCTACAGGCGCTGAGCTGCTTCAGGACTTTTTAATCCCTATTTCACTGAACCCAGGCTTTCTTCATGGAAGACCTGTGATGATAATCATGATAGCTTGTGAGTTGGGCTATGTGCTGAGTATTTCACAGGCATTGTTTCACTCTATGCCCCTACTGCTCTATGACCAGAGGAGGACCCAGAGGCAGAGAGAGGTTAAGGAACTTGCCCAAGATGGCACAGCCCAGGTCACAGGGCATAGAAGCCCTTAACCCCTGAGGTAATTCAACTTCTGCTAGGTGGGAAGGCAGGACTGAAAAACAGTCATAGTGATGAAAAGAACTGCTCTTGATTGGGCACTGCTGACCACTAGGCCCTGTCACCTGTCCTCATCCCTATGTGGCCCATCAGGAGCTTAACAGCAGATGGGCATGCCTTGCCCCTGACATTTTCCTCCTTCCCACAGGTACCAGGTAATGCAGCGATGCTGGTCGATGGACCCAGAAGAGAGACCTACATTTGGAGCACTAGTGAGGGAAGTAGAGCAGATAGTAGCTGCACTACTTGGGGACCATTATGTGCAGCTCCCCGGAACCTATGTGAACCTGGGCCCTGGAACCTCAGATGAGGTGAACATGCTTCCAGAATAGCCACTGTCCCCACCTGTGTACAGAAGCACATGATAGCCCCAACCACTCTCAGAGCCACCTCAGTCTACCTGACCTAATCCCTGGGCTGGACCTTCTTATCAGCCTAGAGCTTACCCCAAGTTGCCTCTGGTCCACCTGTCCCCGCCCTTTAACCTTCAGAGGTGATAGATGAGTAGGGCACATTAGATCCTTCACTCCACAGAGTGAACCAATTAAGGCAACCCTCCTGAAACATGTATTTATAGAGTGCTTGCTTATGTACCTTGTCTGTTGGGCACAAGGTCTCAGTAGTAACCATACAGATACTGACCTTTCCACCAGTAAAGGAACAAATTAATGTTTAAGTAAAAATTGTTATAAATGATGCAAAAGAATGACAGGTGGCTGCTTTGAAGAAGTGGAGAATTGCTTTAAATAGACATGTAAATAGAGAGATGAAGGATGCCTCTCAGGAAGTGACATTTTTGCTGAGGCACTATCCTGTGGGGAAAAAACGACAAGAATCAGAGTTAGGGGAAGAGAGTTTTTGGTAGTATGAGCAGCACACACAGAGCCTTGGAGGCTGGAATGGAGTTGAATCAGTAAGAAGACTCCAGATAGGCTGGGGGCAGTGGCTCACACCTATAATCCTAACACTCTGGGAGGCCAAAGTGGGTGGATTGCCTGAGCATTGAGACCAGCCTGGGCTTGGCGCCTGTAGCTCAGCAGCTAGGGCACCAGCCACGTACACTGGAGCTGGCAGGTTCGAACGTGACCTGGGCCTGCAAAACAACAATGACAACTAAACCAAAAAATAGCTGGGCGTTGTAGTGGGAGCCTATAGTTCAAGCTACTTGGGAGCCTGAGGCAAGAGAATCACATAAGTCTAAGAGTTTGAGGTTGCTGTGAGCTGTGACGCCATGATGCTCTACTAAGGGGCGACATTGTGAGACTTTGTTTCAAAAAAAAAAAAAAAAGTGACACCCCATTTCTACTAAAAAAAAAAAAAAAAAAAAGGCGCCCATAGCTTAGTAGTTAGGGCAATGGCCACATTCACTGGGGCTGGTAGGTTTGAACCTGGCCCCAGCCTGCTAAACAAACCAACAACAAAAAAAAAATAGCCAGGCATTGTGGCGGGTTGTCTATAGTCCCAGCTATGAGGGAGGCTGAAGTAAGATAATTACTTGAGCCTAAGAGTTTGAGGTTGCTGTGAGCTGTGATGCCATAGCACTCTAGTGAGGGCAACAAAGTGAGACTATCACAAAAAAAAAAAAAAAAAAAACCTAGCCAGGAATACTGGCACATGCCTGTAGTCCCAGCTACTCTGGAGGCTGAGGCAAGAGGATCTCTTGAGCCCAAGAGTTTGAGGTTACTGTGAGCGTATGACACCATGGAACACTACCCAGGATGACAGAGATTCTGTTTCCCCAAACACTCCCTCCACCCCCGAAGAAGACTCCAGAGAATAGGAAGGGTAGACAAGGCCTATACTCAGTTTACAGGGCCCTGGGTACTTTTGGAAAGGAGGTGAGTTGAGTACTCAGGCATGAAGTGCCCAGGATGGTTTTTTCTGTAACCCAGGCTGCCTGAAACCCCTGCCCCTGGCCCTAGAATTTCTTCAGGGTTCCCTGCTCCATCTGCAGCATCTCCCCAACATACCCAACACTGCCAGCATTGCATTTGCAACCTTAAGAGAGATGAGCCAGTGGCAAGGCCTCAGCTCCACACTTTCAAGGAGCCAACTTCAAAGTGCCAAATGCCCAGGCTATTTATACTCATCGAGGATACTGCACAATAGCCACTAAAGGGGCCTGCTCCTCTGGAGAGAGAGAACAGTTTCCCCCTCTTCATCCTCCTTCCCTACACCTTGACTGCTAAGGGGCAGCTGGGCCACGCTGGTATAGGTAGCTGAGGCAGCAGGGTGCCTGGAACTCAGAACAGGAATCAAGGTATTTCTTCTGCCTTACTCCGAACCCCCATGGTTTCTATCCTTTCAGTTTGGAGACCCTCAACTTACCTTCAGAGGGGGGGGAAGTTTCCTGTCTTCTGACTCCCTAGTTCACAGCCCTGCCACACATAGAGTAGGAGTTCCCTGCTAAGCAGAGGGGGAGACATCTTGGGACCAGAACTGCTCTATTGTTCTCCATCCTACTCACTCTTGTCACCTCAGAACAGGGAAAGGCTCAGTCCTGGAGACCGTAAAGACCCTGAGGACAGATAGGTAAGGCTTAAATGGGGACTCTTCTGCTTGAGTGCAGGGGTTCAAAGATCAGAAGCCTGTGAACTGAAGAGAGCAGAGGACAGACTATCTGCCTATTTATTGCTAGGCCTGTGATGCCTCTCAGTGCAGGCACTGGGGAGTTGTAGCCTTGCACACTCGGCTACTAACCCCTTGTCTCTGTGTATGATCAGGAGATAGTTGTGTTACACCTGAGATTGGGAGAGAGGTGAGTTGAGTATCCTGGAGCCTCCTCCTCTCTCAGTGGTGGTGCTGGTATGAGCTGGAAAGGACTACCTCCATAACAGTTTGCTGTCCACACCCTTTAACCATATCCTAGGGCCCTATGGGTCACTCAAAGCATATGAATTCCTTTTGCACTGAGCAACCTCTATGGCTCATAGACTACCACCTTATCTGTTCACAAGAGCAGGGCTCGGAGAGGAAAGAGTAGGGGTGGGGATAGGACAGGAGGGGAACTTAGCATGGAAAGGGATCCCAGAGAAGGGAAATAGGAGGAAGCGCAGCTGGTGTCAGGTTTCCTGTGCAGCCAGAATATGGGCTTTGGGCCTATTTCTAGGCCAAGGGTCTCCAGAGCCAGAATTCTCCAGGGAGAGGCTCTAGTTAAGCAAGCACTGGGGTCCCGGATTGTGACACACCTGTCCTCACCCCCAACTTCTACAGACCTCAAGCTCTGAGTTCCATTCACAGAGCCACCTGATAGTCCCAAGCCCATCTGGAGTGTCAGGAGCTAAAACTATTTTAGGACTTCAAATTGGTGACTGGGCTACCAGGAAGAACAGGTTGGTAGAGTCAGTTCTAAGTCCCTGGATAGAGAACCAGGAGGCTTCTGAGTGACCTTCAGGTCTGGTGAAGGCTGGGCTGCCTCTGTCCTGGGGGAGGCCTGAGTAATTGCTCCAGTATGGTAGGAAGCCAGTGCAAGGGGAGAGTTTCTAATGGCCATGTTAGACTTTGGCTTGCCATCAGGGTGAAATGAGATGAAGGGAGGTTTCTCCTAGGGCTTTGGGAAACCAACTTTCCCACCAAGAGCTGTGGAAAGCAGATACCAACTCCTCTGCCTCATCTTCCTCCATCTTAGTCCAATGGAACTGGGGGCAAACAGATGCCAGTAAAGGCTGGGGGGAGGCCAGGGTAGGAGCTGGGGCTGAGGAAGCAGCAGATGACTCATACCCTCCTGATGGCCCAGTCATGTCACTGTCATCTAGCACCTAGAGGGCATGCATGGAGTAGACTGACCTGCTTTGATGTCTTTTTATTCCTCTTTATGCCTCAGCCCAGCCTTTCAGGGAATTTTCCCAGAGACCAAAAAATTTTCTGGAGGACACACTTGAGGGCTCCAGATATAGCCCTATTCCAAACCCAGTTTCACTGCTGCTCTGTGGGAGCTCAGGGGCCAGGCCCATTGTGGTTCCTATTTTGAGCTCAGGTGGTAGGAGCTGAGTTGCTGACTCTTTGGTGCAGTTCAGCATGTGCAGGCACAGAGGGATCAGTGAGTACCAGAGGTTCCCAATGCCAGGGGCATCTTTCCCTTCTATTCTCTCTGATTCCTTTCAACATTCTTTTGGGGAGTCTTGGACTGGGCATTTGGGATCTAGAGATGCCACAGAGAAGGCAGGGGGCTTGAAGTAGCTGAGAGCCAAGATCACAGAATTCAATCAACTTTGAAGCCAGTGTTCCCTCCCTTGAAGCCAGTGCCACAAGTCTCTCCTGAGATGTTGCACCCAGACCAAGGAGAATCAGAGGTCCCAAGGGAGTCAGCTCTACCCCTGAGCTCTATGGCAATGACAGCTTGAGCCAAGTATCAATCAGTCCTGCTGACATGTTCCTTGACATGTCCTTTGTAGGGCATGTAGGGAACATATTTCAATGTCCCTTTGAAAGCAGGGAGCCCTATCTTCAAAGGGAGAAAGAAATCTTGGGCAGCTCTAGTCACCCTCCTATCATGGGCTTTTGCCCTGGTCTGGTCTCTCTGACTCAATCATCTGTTCTTTTTTTTTACTTCGTCACCCTCAGTAGAATGCTGTGGCATCCCAGCTCAAAGAAACCTCAAACTCTTGGGCTCAAGTGATTCTCTTGCCTCGGCCTCCCAAGTAGCTGGGACTACAGGCACCTGCCACAACTCCTGGCTATTTTTTTTGTTGTTGTTGTTGTTTAGCAAGCCAGGGCCAGGTTTGAACCCACCAGCCCAGAGCATGTGGCTGGTGCCCTAACCACTGAGCTGTAGGCGCCCCCCACAGTCTTCTGTTCTTCTTCTTTTTTTTTTTTTAGACAGAGCCTCAAGCTATCCCTCTGGGTAGAGTGCTGTGGCATCACAGCTCACAGCAACCTCCAGCTCCTGGGCTCAAGCAAGTCTCTTGCCTCAGCCTCTCAAGCAGCTGGGACCACAGGTGCCCGCCACAACACCCGGCTATTTTTTGGTTGCAGTCGTCATTGCCGTTTTGGTGGCCCAAGTTGGATTTGAACCTGCCACCTCAGGCGCCTTAACCACTTGAGCCACAGGCACCGAGCCAGTCTTCTGTTCTTAAAGTCCTACCTCCATTAGGCCTAGGGTTCCATAGGGATCCAGAAGGAGGGGAGTTCTCAAATTTGCTGTGAGACATAGTTCAAGATCTCTTCTCAGCAGTCATGAATTCATGTGTACTTTTGGCAGCACTTCCTTTGTCCCCACTTATACTGGCTTCTGGATTGGGGGGTGGGGAGTTTCTCCCAGGCAAGGTAAGAAGTTCTTCCAGCTCCTAAGCCAGCTGTGGGCAGTAGTCAGGGCTGCTGTGCTGTTGCCCTCCGTCTGAGCTGGTATGGCTGGCTATCTTTCATGCAGAGTTACATAAGCTTGAGTCAACTGGGGCTCAGAGCAGTTCATTGTGGGCTATTTTTAAGCTGTAACACATCACAGCAGAGGGGTCACTGCACTGCACTCGCTTACAGGGAAGGTTGTTTAAACATCTGTTATTTAAATTTCTCTGTGCCTTAGAGCTTAGACGCCATGTCCTGGAGTGAGTGGGTTCTGCCTTTCACATCCCAGATTGTGAATGGATTATCTCCCTTCGCCCTGCCCTAGGTTCTTCTAGGTTTAGGATTCTCTATCCCTGGCTGTCTTCCTCTGGGGTCAGGCAGGTTGACCAGGGATCAGGAGGTGCCAGCTGCTTCCAAACATGGTCCTGCCTCCATGGAATGGGTATATCCTGGCCAGGAGAAACTTCAGGGAAGCAAGAAGTCTAAAGCTCGCAGGTTGATTGGACATCTCCAGGGAGGAAAGTCAGGGGAAGTAGGCACAGACAGAATGCCAGGCACAGAGCTAGGAGACTGAGTGTATCTCTTCCTCCTTGGGGGCCTTGGTTTGTCATCAGCACCTAGAGAGGGTTGAAACACAAGATCTTTTGGGGTCTTTCATAAGCCTGCCTTTACCTGGACTGTGCTCCTAGCTGGAAGCAGGTCTGAATCCTATCCATCTATAGCCTCTGGGGCAGAAGGGCTGATGTATGAGCCCCTGGACAGTAGCCAGGGATGAAGCCCTGGGGAAACAGGCCTTGCTTCTCGGTCCATTACTAAGTGGATGGCTGTACTGTGAGCTCTCTAAGACTCCTTCTGATCCTAGAGTTTTGGAAATGTTCAGAGCCTTCTCAAAGGACAGAGTGGAGGGCAGGTAGACTGGAAAAGTGTGGGCCCAGGGACTTGACAGAGTTGTTTGCCTCCTGAAAACACAAGGGAGATGAAAAGAGGTGTGTGTCGAAGCAGGTCTGGGAGACTTGGTCAGCCATAGAGCTCTGAGTAGAGTGCAGCCTCTGTGCTCTTCTTGCCACTTCTCTACCATCCTCAAGACTTCACCCGTGGAAGAGTTCCAGAGAAGGGCATCTCAGGGTGACTCCGCCCTCTCCACAGGGATTGGAGCTTTCCTCACAAGACTGCCTGGAAGGGCAAGGTGAAGTGTGAGGCGGAAGGCAATGGCAGGACTTACACTCACAGAGGAGACTCCCTCTGACCTCATCCCAAACCCGAGTTCCTTCCAGCTCCTCCTTGCCACCCACCTCCCACCTCTCAGTCCTTAGCCTGGGGAATGGGCTCAGCCTGGGGGAGGGGCTCTCCAGATTGCCATGGCAACATGTTGGCCCGCCTCACTTCCCAGAATCAGAAATAGAATTGGACGCCCTTCTTCCTGGTGAGAGACTATTTAAAAACATGTGGGGGGAGGGGTATAGAGGCGCTTTCCCTAGGGGTTGAGAGAAGGGGCCCAACCTGAGAGTCCATCAGGGTGGCTGCCTCACTTCTAGAACTGGATGAGATGGAAGTGGGCTTTGGCTGGTCAAAAATTCTGACACAAAGGGCTAAGTCTGGCCCATACTAGGTACCACCAGGTTCCTGGGAGGGTATTGGCTTAGTGGTGCCAACAGAGAAAATTCGTCCTCCCTGGCCTGGGTTACCTGCTGAGTTATGGAAAGCAGGAGCAAGTCCATGCAGGACAATAGTGTGTGTGTAGGGCTTGGGGCTGCAGCACCAGAAGGGAGGCATGTTGGCTCCCCTCTATCAGGTCCCATGCCTGTGTGGCCCTAGGCACTACACCCATTGGTTGTACCATTGTACCACAGGTTCCTGAAATGTGAATCCAGGCTCAGCACCTGTATTTCAGTGGTTAGGGCGCCAGCCACATACACCGGGGCTGGTGGGTTTGAACCAGGCCTGGGCCCGCTAAAACAACAAGAAAAATAGCTGGGCATTGTGGCAGGTGCCTGTAGTCCCAGCTCCAGCTACTTGGGAGGCTGAGGCAAGAGAATCACTTAAGCCCAAGAGTTTGAGGTTGCTGTGAGCTGTGATGCCGTGGCATTCTACCCAGGGCAACAGCTTGAGACTATCTCAAAAAAAAAAAAAAAAAAAAAGAAAGAAAGTATGAATCCAGATCCTGATGGCCCAGTTTTGGATTCTGGTTCTACTACACACTAACTGAAACAGACCTCTCTCCCCTTTCTGTATCTTGAATCCCTTTATATATAAAATAAGGTATGATAGTGCCCAGCTCATTGAATTTCTGAGAGTCTGGATTACAAGTGTTCTACATTGTGCCAGCATAGACGAAGCACCTAGTCAATATCAGTCATTGTTGTTTTTGCTGTGAGGGATGTTTGTTTCCTAGATAGGAAGGACCTTCTCTCTCGTCACTGCTTCCTTTGGCCTTTCTTTCATCAGCCAGGCTCTTCAACCAGCTCTGTTCCCTTCACTTTCAGGCCAGTTGTTCACAAAGGAGGCCAATCAGGGAATGGAGGGTTATGTCTCATTTCTGTAAGAGGTGGAGGATAGCTTAGTGGTCAGACAGTCCAGAGGCTCTCAGCACCTCTCTCTCCATGCTTTCCCAGTCCTCTCAGACACAGCCCAGCTCAAATCCTGCACAGACACTAGAAACTGTTACTAGCATCTTTGTTGTAAACAAATAAACAAAAAACCCACTAGCTTATTCAAGCCAGAGATTAATAAAGTTAATATTGTTCAAGTATGTGTGTACATGAATGTATGCACAGGCCATAGACCCTTGAGCTATGGACATCAGCATGAGGGGGACTACCTTCCTGCAATATACATGAGGGTGAACTACTCCTTGGTGTCCAGAGCAGTCTATTCCCAATTCTCTTATTTTATTTTATTTTATTTTATTTTATTTTATTTTATTTTATTTTGACACAGAGTATCACTCTATTGCCTTAGGTTAGAGTGCTGTGGAGTCCTAGCTCACAGTAACCTCAAACTCCTGGGTTTGAATCATCCTCTTGCCTCAGCCTCCCAAGTACCTGGGACTACAGGTGCCCACCACAATGCCCTGCTAATTTTTCTATTTTTGGTAGAGGTGGGGTTTTGCTCTTGCTCAGGCCGTTCTCGAACTCCTATGCTTAGGCGATCCACCTGCCTCAACCTCCCAGAGTGCTAGGATTACAGGCGTGAGCCACCGTGCCACCACGCCACCTCTGTTCCCATTCTTAACTAAAGGAGCATCAGGGAAGGGGGGAGGGGTCCCAGGAAGCCTGACATGTGGCTGAGTCAGGCTTTGCCCAGTGCAGTCGGAAAGGTGAGGATGCAGCACAATGCTAGCCTTAGCCTTGCACCCCACAGCCAACTGTAAACACTATTTTTAACCTCTGTGAAAACACAGTTTCAGAGGACAAGGTTATAGCTGCATTCTCCACAAACCTATGTACTAGGTGGAAAGATTGAGATCTGAAAGGATACATCCCTGGAAGACAGTGAGGAGGCCCAGAGCTTGGAGCTGGTGGGAGGGAAGATGGTCTGATTTTGCCACAGGTTAGAACCTCCCCACCTAGGCCCTTGGCAATGAGCAGCTCTCCAAACTGCTACCTAGGCTTGTCCTCTGTGGCTGCAGGGCACCTTTGGGCCTAGACTGGTGGTCCAGGTAAGTCCTATTCTCCCTTGCCCCTCTGTTTTTTTCACCTAAGAATTGAAGGGAGGAAATGCCCACCTGTTTCCTGCTTTGTTTTGTTTTTTTGAGACAAAGTCTTACTTTGCTACCCTCAGTAGAGTGCTATGGCATCACAGCTCACAGCAATCTCAAACTCTTGGACTTAAGTGATTCTCTTGCCTCAGCCTTCCAAGTAGCTTGGACTACAGGCACCTGCCTCAACCCACAGCTATTTTCTAGAGATGAGATCTTGCTCTGGCTCATGCTGTTCTTGAACTCTTGAGCTCAGATAATCCACCCACCTGGGCCTCCCAGAGTGCTGGGATTACAGGTGTGAGCCACTGTGCGCGGCCTTGCCCACCTGTTTTGATAGCTCACATTTCCTTTGCATCTATCCCATGCCTAGTTCTTTGTCCAGCTTGTCCTTACTGACCCACTATGTACTGTGTGCCCACTATGCACTGTGCAGCCAGCCCTGTGTCCCACTATGCACTGTGCCCACTATGCTCTGTGCAGACAGCCCTGTGTACCTCCCATGCCTCATCCTTTGTTTTTCTTTAGGTTTGGAAAGTTCTTTGTTGTTATTTCTTTGAGTAAACTTTCTACCCCAATCTCTCTCTCTGCCTCCTCTTTAAGGCCAATAACTCTTAGATTTGTTCTTTTATGGCTATTTCCTAGATCTTGTAGGCTTCATTCTTATTCTTTTTTCTCTTCTAACCTTGTATTTTCAAGTAGCCTGTCTTCAAGCTAACTAATTCTTTCTTCAGCTTGGTCAGTTCCGCTGTTGAGAAATTCTGGTGCATTTCTCAGTTCGACAATTGAATTCTTAAGCTCTAGGATTTCTGTTTTCTTTAAAAATTTCAATCTTTTTATTAAATTTCTCAGATAGGCTTCTGAATTCCTTTTCTGTGTTATCTTTTTTCTTTTTTTTTTTTTGAGACAGAGCCTCAAGCTATCCCCCCCGGGTAGAGTGCCATGGCATCTTAGCTCATAGCAACCTCCAACTCCTGGGCTCAAGCGAGTCTCCTGCCTCCGCCTCCCAAGTAGCTGGGACCACAGGCGCCCACCACAATGCCCAGCCATTTTTTTGGTTGCAGCCATCATTGTTGTTTGGCGGTCCCAGGCTGGGGATTCGAACCCGCCACCTTAGGTGTACGTGGCTGGCGCCTTAGCCGATTGAGCCACAGGCACCGAGCCAAGAGTTTGAGGTTTTATGAACTGGGACACCACAGCACTCTACCAAGGGCGACAAAGTAAGACTCTGTCTCTAAAAAAAAAAAAAAGAAAGAAAGAAAGAAAAAGCCTACATTAAAAATATGGTATGAAAGCTCTATTATAATCTTATGGGACCACTATCACATACACAGTCCACAGTTGACTGAAACATCATTGTGTTTGACGTGATTAGCTATGTAGTGCACTATGTTATTAACTATAGTCACCACAATGTACAATAACAGTTTTATTATGGTAAAATCCATAGAACATGGTATTTACTATGAAAGACATTTATTACATTCATAATGTGTGACCATCACTACCATATAGTTCCAGAATTTTATCATCACCCCAAAAGGAAGCTCCCATTTCTCTTGGTGACCACTAACCTGCCTTCTGTCTTCATTAGACCTAATCTGGATATTCCATATAAGTGGGATCAAACAATATGTGATCTTTTGTGACTGGCTTGTCTCTCCAAGCATAATGTTTTCGAAGTTCATCTGTGTTGTAGCACATTGTGGAATTTTGTTCCTTTTTGAGGCCAAGTAATACTCCATGCACAGATATGCATCTACCCTGTTTATTTATCAGGTCATCTATTGATGGAAATTTGGGATGTCCCCATCTTTTGGCAGCACTTTCATTTACTAATCATTTCCTGATCACTCACTATGAATCAGAAACTGTACTGGGCACTTGCTCGTTATCTTTTGTTAAACCCTTAGAACTCCTCTCAACTGGGTAGATACTATTTTCCCATTTCACAGGTAAAGAAACTGAGGCTAAAAAGGCTTAAGGAACTTGCTAAGATTAAAAAAAAAGAAAAAAGGCAGAGGCAATGCAGTCCAGCAGACATTGACTGTGTGCCTGCCAAACCCCAGTGAGATGTAAGAGCCAGAAATGAAGAGCCCACTCCCTGGCTCCTGAAGCTCACTGGGTCTGCATGATCTGACTCCCATGGTCAGATTTTCCAGGGAAGACTCACTATTACACACTTTTATACTTTCCAATAAAGGAAATTCATCAATGATTTCAAGGGGGCTTAATTTTTAATTGTCTGTACTGATCAGTTCCCAGTCAGGGAACAATAAAACCCACACTCAGACCCTGTGCCCATGTCAGTCCCTCCCTGCAGATGACTGATGGGGTCGTCCACCCTGAGGTGGTTTGGGCTTCACTGGTGGAGTGTGATGCCAACCGCATTCTGCCCTTGCCCCTGAAGAATCACTCAGCCCCATCTGCACCAACAGCTCCCTGGGGGAGCTTTATCATCTCTTCAAGAGTCAGGAAGGCCCCTGCAGGCATTTTATCTCTGACACAGAAGATGGGAGCTGCTGGCCTGGCTAGGGCAATGCCGCACACGACCTCTTTGTTTATTTTTCTTTGCAGTTTTTGGCTGGGACTGGGTTTGAACCCACCACCTCCAGCATATGGGGCTAGCTCCCTACTTCTTGAGCCACAGGTGCCACCCAGACCTCTTGGAGGGTAAACTGAAGTGGATTTTAAGTGAATTGAGTATTTTTTTCTTTTCTTTTTTCCTTTTACTTTTATTTACATCTATTTTATGTTGCATCTATTCTTGTGCCCTAAGTCTGTGTTTCTTCCTTTTCTTCTGGAATATCTTTTTCTTCTGTGCAATCGCCTCTTCTGTTTTTGGAATAATTTGCTCCTCTTCCATAAAGATCATCTCAATGTGGCAGGGGGAGCTCGTGTATAGGTTAATGTGACCGTGAGCTCTATAAAGTCGGTGACGCATCTTGGGTGCTTTGTTCACCTGGATGTGCACAGTGATCAGAGAATCCACATCTACGCCCTTAAATTCAACATTCCTCTCTGCCTTTTTAAGCACGTGCAGCAAAACTTCAGCACTCTTTTTGAGCCACCAATCCTGTGTCCAGCCCCACTCTTTGGCCTGGGCACACCTCCCAGCTCCACCACTGTGACGTGGGAATGGTACGCACTGTTTCTTTAAAGTGACATCCTTGGCTTGGCACCTGTGGCTCAATTGGCTAAGGCGCCAGCCACGTACACCTAAGGTGGCGGGTTCGAATCCCCAGCCCGGGCCCGCCAAACAACAATGATGGCTGCAACCAAAAAATGGCCGGGCGTTGTGGCAGGCGCCTGTGGTCCCAGCCACTTGGGAGGTGGAGGCAGGAGACTCGCTTGAGCCCAGGAGTTGGAGGTTGCTATGAGCTGTGATGCCATGGCACTCTACCCAGGGGGATAGCTTGAGGCTCCATCTCAAAAAAAAAAAAAAAAAGATCATTAATTAAATATTTTTGAAATAAGTTCAAAACATAGTTAAGTATATATATATATATATGTATATATATATTTTTTTCTTCTTTTTTTTTTGATCAACATAATTTAAGTGTGCCGTGAGATAAAAAAGATTGAAAAACACTGGTTTAAGCAATGAAGTCTGTGGTTTTCTGCTATGGCTGCCTAAACAGACCAATAGAGAGATACATAAGTGAAATGGAATCAGATGACTAAGAATGAAAAGGTCAGAAATTCAAAGAGAAAAGGACAAATAAGTAAATTTAGAAAGGAATAAAATTATGAGACAACAAAGAAAAGGTTAAGCTCTGAAAAAAAAGCACTGATAATTTATAATTTTAATCTGTCTGAAGTACAACCTTTTTGCCTTATCTCCAAGGAATCTATGTTCTAGCTTTAAAGTAAAACCTCAAATGTCTGTGGAGGCCAGGGCAATAAAGTGAACAAAAAAAGCACACCAGGAATAATGCAGCAGGGATTAATGGACTGTGGCAAACTGGAGAGGGGGTGACCCTAACGGGGCATTCCACCCTCCTAACGGGGCATTCTACCCTCTCAGCTCCATGTCATGGAGGCCACAAAAATGTGGAATGTGGTCCAGAACTCTTTCAAGAGAAGTCAGAAATCTGCATTTCTTTTATGTGAATTTTTAAAAAAATAATTGGACATTGAATAAATTACACCCACCCCCAACATACACAGTGGACCCAACCCAAGTGATCAGGCCTGCATCTGGCTCACCCAGCCCTGATTTCTGATCCCTGCTTTAGTCACAGACACCTGTTGGTTTTAGGGTGTCCCAAGCAGTTCTGTACCTTTGTGCCTTAGTTCCTGTTATCCTCTGACCTCTAGATCCTTCTTTTGTTCACCCTGTCTCTGTATGATCTTTAAGACTTAAATGTTGTCTTATATCTTTGGTTTTTCCTGACGACTGTGGGAGGTGAGATCAGAGCAATCCTCTTTCTCCCTTTAGCTATTACAATCCTCTTTCTCCCTTTATACACAGTGTATTGAAAGGCTACCAGAATGAATGAACTTTTGGTTGCAGCCAAGGGACCAGCTTTACCTTTCATCTAAATAACCAAAAAAAGGGAACAAAATATAAGAAACCAATTTTAAGATACCGAATCATAGGCAGTAAAGGATGATTCCTGAGACACCGAAAATAAACAAGATGGCACTTTGAGAACTTCTAGGCCAATGCACAGGAAGCCCAAACCCCAGTGAGCCTGGTGGACCCCTTTGTGAGAGCTGAAAGTCTGGGGAGACCAAGGTGGATGCAGTTCACAGTAACAGAGAGGAGAGAGAGTTTCCTAATGAGAGACCTTCAGGATCCTAAAATGTCCCCCTCAAGTATTCAGTGGAGAACTGGTGAGTACACATACCAGAGAAAATTACTGGAGCAGTGCTTATCCCCACTAGCAACAATGGAAACTGTCTCTGAGGAAGCCCAGACATTGGACTTACTAGGCAAAGATCTGAGACCCACAGTGAAAAATACATTCAAAGAACTAAAGGAACCCATGTCTAAAGAACTAAAGGAAAGGGAGAGAACAATTTGTCGTCACTAAATAGAGAATATTAATGCAGAAATAGAAATTACAGAAAAAATACTAAATCTGCACAAATTCTTCTAGAAAACTGAGGTGGGAATTCTTCCCAATTTGCTCCATGAGGCCAGCATTACTAACCAAAAGCAGACTAAGATGTTACAAGGAGATTGCATAAACATTATTTTGGATGAACAAAACTCAAAGAATTCTAAATAAAATATTATCAAATCAAATCTAACAATTTTTGTAAAGGAAAATACTCCACTACTAAGTAGGATTTATCATAGGAATTGATTAAAATGTGAACATCAACATAATTCACTATATTAATAAATTAAAAAAAAATGATTACTTAATATAGAAAAAGCATTTGACAAAAATATAACATCCATTCCTGACAAAAACTTTTAGCAAACTAGAAAATGAAGGATACTTAATAAAGAGGATTTATAAAAACTTTTTTTTTTTTTTGAGACAGAGCCTCAAGCTATCCCCCTGGGTAGAGTGCCATGGCATCACAGCTCATAGCAACCTCCAACTCCTGGGCTCAAGCGAGTCTCCTGCCTCAGCCTCCCAAGTAGCTGGGACCATAGGCACCCG
>CAUYQV010068361.1:0-11125 GCA_963574575.1 Galagoides demidoff | reverse complement strand
GAGACTCGCTTGAGCCCAGGAGTTGGAGGTTGCTGTGAGCTGTGATGCCATGGTACTCTACCCAGGGGGATAGCTTGAGACTCTGTCTCAAAAAAAAAAAAAAAATAGAATTTAACTCACTTTGTCCCCTTTCCTATGGGTACTTGCATCTCAGAACTCCTCTCCTTTGTCCTTTCTCTTTAGGGCAGTTCAAGCTGTGCTTTTCTAGATTGAGGGCTGAAATTAATGAGGCCCCTCTGCAGTTGCTGTGTCTTGTTACAGTCCCATTCCTGCCACCAGCTGTTAGGCCTCTGCCATGGTAAAGAAGGGCCTGAACAGACTGATAAACACCTGTCATGTCACAGCCTCAGGAGTTGTATCATGTGTTTAGGAGGCTAGTCTCCCCCAAACTCCTCCTTGGACCCAGTCCACATAGACACACACACACACATCACCAACACCACAGGCCCCACCCCAGCCAGCCATCTGGACAGTAAATCACCACTCTAGGGTTTGCCTCTAGAGTAGCTACTTATCCTCTGTCACCTGGAAAATATTTACCAAGAGCTTGAGGTTTATGAATTGAACCCATGTTATCCCTTGATACTCTTGGCCACCCCAAGTGGTAAACCCCTGGGCCTGCCACCTCCTGCCAAGGCAACAGTACCCAGCCAGACATATAAATAGGCAGTCACAGCAGGAAAAGGACTACCAAGTCCTCTGGTCACCTTGCCTAGCCTGGCAAACTGCCTACCCTAGCCACCTGACCACATTGCTCCCCTTCTTAAAGGACTTCAAGTCTCCCTCTACCCATCTGCTATAAAAGAAAATCCAATCTTTTCAGCACAGCTTTCAGTGCCCTTTATGACCTGTTTCCCCATCAGTCTCACTATGTAAGTCCTACCAGTCTCTTATCTACCTCCAGCCTTCCATAAAGAATAACTTGCACCAAGCACAGTGGGTAACACCTGTAATCCCACCATTTTGAGAGGCCAAGGCAGGTGGATTGCCTGAGCCAGAGCGAAACCTCCGTCTCTAAGAAAAGCTAGAAATGGGCAGCGCCTGTGGCTCAGTGAGTGGGGTACTGGCCCCATGTGCCGAGGGTGGCGAGTTCAAACCCAGCCCCTGCCAAACTGCAACCACAAAAAAAAATAGCCAGGTGTTGTGGTGGGTGCCTGTAGTCCCAGCTACTTGGGAGGCTGAGGCAAGAGAAATGCCTACGCCCAAGAGGTAGAGGTTGCTGTGAACTGTGATGCCATGGCACTCTACCGAGGGCAACAAAGTGAAACTCTTTCTCTAAAAAAAAAAAAAAAAAAAAACCTAGGAATTGTGGTGGGTGCCTGTAGTCCCAGCTACTTGGGAGGCTGAGGCAAAAGCATCACTAGAGCCCAAGAGTTTGAGATTGCTGTGACCTATGATGCCAGTGCACTCTACAGAGGACAACAAACTGAGACTTTGTCTCAAAATAAATAAATAAATAAATAAATAAATAGCTTGTAGTTCCCTCAGAGTCATTTGATTTGGGCGCCATTGCCTGTAGGACATCCTTGTCTCTTCATGATTCTGGCTGTGCTCTTCTTCCCTACCTGTCTGGGGTCCTGGGACTTCTATTCTAACTGGGGCTGATGCTCATAAGGAAAATCCCACTGCTGAGAATTAGATACCTGAGTTCTAGTCCTGGCTCTGAGGTCAACTCTTTGGGCAATCCTGGACAAGTTGCAACCCCTTTCTGTGTCTTACTCCTTCATCTGGGAAGATAGTACCCATGATTCTCTGGCTGCCTTTGTGGGCACCCATCCCTGCCTCTGCCTCCTGCTGCAGGCTGTCTTCTGACACACAAGCCTTCTGTAAACACTCTAAGAGAGAAAAGCGGAAGTTGACAAAAAACTGGCAGCAACAAGCCCCAGCTTGGCATTTTGGGTAACTATTCATGAGTGCTTGATTGAGGAGGAAGTATAAGGGAAGGGACTCTAGAGAGATTTGCTCTGAACATCCTTGATCCTGCCTGTCACTTTAGATTTTGTGAGAAAGAGGAGAGGACAGTAGAGGGAGAGGAGAAGAGGGGCATGCCAGAGAAGTTTACACACAAGGAGAACAAAGCAGACCCAAGCTCCTGCCCTTCCTTTCCCCGGACCTCCAGCCCACAGAGTGAGGGCTCTGAAGAAGTGTTCTGGTGCCTCCAATTTTGCTGTGGACCTTATATCCCCTGAAGTAGGGATAGGGTGACTAGCTGCCTGCCAGGGGCTGATTACACCTCCAGACATCTGCCACTGAACTGAATAGGCCTGGGTATGGAGCTGAGGCAACTGTCCTCCAGTGATAGCTAACATCTCACCCAATTAGTCACTCAGGTGTGGAAGATGCCAAATTGGTTATTCTTTGAGTAGTTCACTCACAGTGAGGAGAGCCTAAATAGACAGTCAGTACATTGTTTTATTTTGTCCTTAATAACTTTTTTTTTTTGCAGTTTTTGGCCGGGGCCAGGCTCAAAGCCACCACCTCCAGTATATGGTGCCAGCACCCTACTCCTTGAGCCACAGCCGCCGCCCAATCTTTAATAACTTTTATGTCCAATTTTTCAATTAAGAAAACAGTGCGGCTTGGTGCCTGTGGCTCAAGTGGCTAAGGCCCCAGCCACATACACCTAACGTGGTGGGTTTGAATCTAGCCCGGGCCACCAAACAACAATGACGTCTACAACCAAAAAAAAAAAAATAGCTGGGTGTTGTGGCAGGCGCCTGTGGTCCCAGCTACTTGGGACGCCGAGGCAGGAGACTAGCTTGAACCCAGGAGTTGGAAGTTGTTGTGAGCTGTGATGCCACAGCACTCTACCCAGGGGGACAGCTTAAGGTTCTGTCTCAAAAAAAAAAGAAGAAGAAAATAGTGCAAGGGACGGCATCTGTGTCTCAGTGAGTAGGGTGCCAGCCCCATATACCAAGGATGGTGAGTTCAAACCTGGCCCCAGCCAAACTGCAACAAAAAAAAATAACCAGGGGTTGTGGTGGGCACCTGTAGTCCCAGCTACACAGGAGGCTAAGTCAAGAGAATCACCTAAGCCCAGGAGTTGAAGGTTGCTGGGAGCTGTTGACTCCACAGCACTCTACTGGGACCACATAGTGACACTCGTTTTCTAAAAAAAGAATAAAAAAGAAAAAGAAAAGAAAACAGTGCAAGGGCCAGATATGGTGATGGTGGCTCATGCGTGTAATCTTACACTCTGGGAGGCTGAGGCAGGTAAATCCCTTGAGCTCAGGAGCTGGAGACCAGCCTGAGCAGGAGCAAGACCCCATCTTTACTAAAAATAGAAAAAGTGACCAGGCATTGTGGTGGGCACCTGTAGTCCCAGCTACTCCAGAGGCTGAAGGAGGAAATTGGCTTGAATCCAGGAGTTTGAGGTTTCTGTGAGCTAGACTGATACCATCACACTCCGCTCTGGGGCAACACAGTAGGACTCTGTCTCAAAAAAAAAGAAAAAAAAAGGCTTAGCGCCTGTAGCTCAGCAGCTAGGGCACCAGCCACATGCACCAGAGCTGGCAGATTTGAACTCAGCCCGGGGCTACCAAACAACAATGACAACTACAACCAAAAAATAGCTGGGCATTGTGGCGGGTGCCTGTAGTCCCAGCTACTTGGGAAGCTGAGGCAAGAACATCACTTAAGCCCAAGAGTTTGAGGTTACTGTGAGCTATAATGCCACAGCACTCTACCCAGGGCAACAGCTTGAGACTCTGTCTCAAAAAAAAAAAAAAAATAGTTTGTAAGAGAAAATGACCCTCCCCAGTAGCTGGGACTACAGGCACCCACCACAATGCCTGTCTATTTTTTATAGATGGGGTCTCACTCGACTTAGGCTGATCTGAAACCTGTGAACTCAGGCAATCCACCCGCCTCAGCCTTCCAGAATGCTAGGATTACAGGTGTGAGCCACCGCACCTGGCCTAAATTGCACACTTGCTTTTTTTTTTTTATTGAATGGTAACTATGTACATTAATGCACTTCTGGGGTACAGCGTGGGGTTTTCACACACAATCCGAAATACTTCCATCAAACTGGTTAACACAGCCTTCATGTCATCTTCTCAGTTCTTGTTTTAAAACGTTCACATTCTACTCATAGAAAGATTCACTTGTACCCCTGTAAGATAAACCTGAGAAGTGATCCCTCCAATCCCCCTCCCACCACCCATTCCCCCCACTCCGCACCCTCCCCAAATTACAAACATTAAATGGTGAATTTTTTTGACAGTTTCACATCCCAAAAATAAAATAAAACAAAATGGTGAATTTTACAGTACATGAATGATATCATGTCTCCAAAAACAAATAAATAAACAAACAAAAATAAAGTGTGCAATTTAGTGGGACTTAGTATATTCACAGGATCGTATAATCATCGGCATCTTACATCAGATGTTTTTATCACCCCAGAAAGAAATCCCTAGGAATCTCTTACCATTCACTCCCATCCTGCTCCATTCCCAGTCCCTGGCAAGGCCTAATCTACTTTTGTCTGTATGTCTTCTCATGTTCTGGCCTTTCGTGTCTGACTTCTTTCATTCTGTGTAGTGTTTTCAAGGTTCATCCATGAAAAAAATAAATAAATAAAAATTTAAAAAAAAGGTTCATGCACCTAGCATGTATCAGTACTTCCTTTTTCTTTCTTTCTTTTTTGTTTTTTTTGAAACAGAGTCTCACTTTGTCACCCTCGGTAGAGTGCTGTGACATCACAGCTCACAGCAACCTCAAACTCTTGAGCTTAAGTAATTCTCTTGCCTCAGCCTCCCAAGTAGCTGACACTATAGGCACCCACCATAATGCCTGGCTATTTTCATTTTTTGGTTGTAGTTGTCATTATTGTTTGGCAGGCCTGGGCTGGATTTGAACCCGCCGTCTCTGGTGCATGTGGCCAGCACCCTAGCCACTGAACTACAGGCATTGAGCCTATTTATATATCTTCTTGGAAGAAATGTCTACTCAAATCCTTTGCCCATTTAAAAAATTGGTTGTCTTTTTATCACTGAGGTATAAAAGTTCTTTATATATTCTATATACTAGAACTTTATCTGATACATGATTTGCAAATATTTTATCCCATTCTCTGACTTGTCTTTTGCTTGTCCTTTTTGTTTGTTTGTTTGACCCAGCATCAAACTCTGTTATCCAGGCTATAGTGCCTTGGCATTAGCCTAGCTCACAGCAACCTCAAACTCCTGGGGCTCTAGCTAATCCCCTGCCTCAGCCTCCCGGGTAGCTGGGGCTACAGGTACCCACTGCAACACCTGGCTAATTTTTCTATTTTTAGTAGAGATGTGGTCTCACTTTAGCTCAGGCTGGTCTTGAACTCCTGAGCTCAAGGGGTCCTCCCACCTCAGCCTCACAGAGTACAAGGATTACAGATGAGCTGAAGCCACCACACCTGCCTCTTTTATTCTTCTTGATAATGTCCTTTTTTTAAAAAATAGTGTCCTTTGAAGCACAAAAGTTTTATATTTTGATGAACAATTTATCTATTTGGTTTTTTTGGTTGCTTGTGCTCTTGTTGTCATTATCTAAAAACCATTGCCTAATCCAGGGTCATAAAGATTTATACTTTTGTTTTCTTCTAAGAGTTTTATAGTGTAAGAGCTAGAACCATAAAACTCTTAAAAGAAAACATCAGTATAAATCTTCATGGCCTTGGATTTAGGTCTTTAATCCACGTTGAGTTAATTTTGGGGTGTAGTACAAGGGAGCAAATTCATTCTCATCCAGTTGTCTTAACATCACTTGTTGAAAAGATTATTCTTTCATCTTATTCAGTTTTTTACCTTAATCAGTGGTGAACATTTTCACTACAGTTTATACTACAACTTAATAATAATATGTTTTATATTAGCCACATTTTATTTTTAACCTATCTTGTTGCCAGGTGAGGTGGCTCATGCCACCCTAGCACTCTGGGAGGCCAAGGTAGGTGGATTACTTGAGCTAACAAGTTCAAGACCAGCCTGAGCAAAAGTGAGACCCCATCTCTACTAAAAAATAGAAAAAACTGAGGCAAGAGGATCACTTGAGTCGGAGTTGGAGCTTGCTACAAGCTATGATGCCACAGCACTCTACCAAGGGCAACAAAGTGAGACTCTGTCTCAAAAAAGAAAAAAAAACCTATCTCATATTTATGGACATTTATGTCGTTTCTACGTTTTGCTGTCTTAAATAATTCTGTGGTAAATATATTTACAAAAATATCTTGACCCTGGGCACATCAGCTTACTCATGTAATCCTAGCACTCTAGGAAGCCAAGGCAGGAGGACCACTCGACATCAAGAGTCTAGAGTTGGAGACAAGACTCGGTGCCTGTAGCTCAGCGGCTAGGGTGCCAGCCACATACTCTGGAACTGGTGGGTTTAAATCCAGCCCAGGCTGCCAAACAACAATGACAACTACAACTGAAAAATAGCCAAGCATTGTGGCGAGCACCTGTAGTCCCAGATACTTGGGAGGCTGAGGCAAGAGATTCACTTCAGCCCAAGTGTTTGAAGTTGTTGTGAGCTGTGACTCCAGGGCACTCTAGCCAGGGTAACAGCTTGAGACTCTGGCTCAAAAAAAAAAAAAAAAAAAAAAGAGTTGGAGACCAGCCTGAGCAATAGTGTGACCTTGTCTCTACTAAAAATAGAAAAATTAGCCGGGTGTTGTAGTGGAGCACCTATAGTCCCTGCTACTCGGGAATCTGAGGGAGGAGGATTACTTCAGCCCAAGACTTTGAGGTTTCTGTAAGCTATGGCACTCTACCCAGGGCGACAGTAAGACCTTGTCTCAAAAAAAAATCTTGAGATACATTGATACATTTCTCATAATTTCTTAGGACAAATTATTCAAAATAGTAATGTCTAGAGTCTAAAGAGCAGCTCCTTGGCTCAGCACCTGTTGATCAGTGATTAGGGAGATGACCACATACACCAGGGCTGGTAGGTTCGAATCCAGCCCAGCGCCTGCTAAACAACAATGACAATTACAACAACAACAAAAAGAGCAGCTCCTTTTCCGAAGCCTCCGATACACTTTATCACTTTGCTCTAGAACAGCAGTTTTTAAACTTTTTGATTTTAGAATACATTTACACCTTAAAAATTAGAGGTTTCTAAGAGGAATTTGTTTATGTGGGCCAACTCTATTCATATCAACTGTCTGGGAAATGAAAACATAAGTGCCTGACAAAGTGGCTCACACCTATAATCCTAGCACTTTGTGAGACCAAGGCTTGAGATCAGGAGTTCGAGACCAACCTGAGCAACATTGTGAGACACCACCATCCCCATCTCTATAGAAACATAGAAGAATTAGCCTGGCATGGTGGTGCATGAGTCCTAGCTACTCAGGAGAATCACTTGAGCCCTGGAGTTTGAGGTTGCAGTGAGCTATGATGATGCCATTGCCCTCATGTCTAGGCAACCCAGCTGAGTTCTTATCTTTAAAAAGAAACAAAAATTGAAAGCATCAAAAATTTTAAATATTTATATATTAAATTATTTTAAAATAAATATAATAAACCAATTAAATCCTAACATAAGTGAGAATAGTTTTACTTAAAATTGCTATTTTCTTTTTTTTTTTTTTTTTGAGACAAAGTCTCAAGCTGTTGCCCTGGGTAGAGTACTGTGGCATCATAGCTCACAACAACCTCAAACTCTTGGGCTTAAGCGATTCTCTTGCCTCAGCCTCCCAAGTACCTGGGACTACAGGTACCTGCCATAACGCCCAGCTATTTTTTGGTTGTAGTTGCCATTATTGTTTGGCAGGCCCAGGCTGGATTCAAACCCTCCAGCTCTGTTGTATGCAGCTGATGCCCTGGCTGCTGAGCTACAGGCACCGAGACTTTTTTATTTTTTTTGAGACAGAGTCTTACTCTATCGCCTTGAGTAGAGTGTCGGAGCATCATAGCTCACAGCAACCTCAAACTCTTTGGCTCAAGTGATTCTTTTGCCTCAGTCTCCCACGTAGCTGGGACTACAAATGGCAGCCACAACACCCAGCTAATGTTTTTTTTTCAGTAGAGACAGGATTTCGCTCTTGCTCAGGCTGGTCTCAAACCCTTGAACTCAAGCAATACCAGAGTGGTAGGATTACAAGCGTGAGCCACCCTGCCTGGCCTAAAATAGCTATTTTCCAAAATAATAAATACTTAATAAGAAAACCAGAATTTTTTTTACATCACTGCAAGTCTCTTTAATTTCCAGCAATAGAATATGCGGGCGTTCAGTCTCAGGTATTTGCATCAGTCTCTTGCAATATCACAAATAATGTAGCTCTGGAAAAATTACACCCTATGCCAATGAGCAAGTGAATAGAAAAGGCAAATAACCTCTTAATATTATAAAAACAGTGGTTTGACACCCGTAGTTCAGTGGCGAGGGTGCCAGCCACATACACTGGAGCTGTCTGATTTGAGCCCAACCCAGGCCTGCCAAACAATGACAACAACAAAAAATAGCCGGCGTTGTGGCAGGCACCTGTAGTCCCAGCTGCTTGGGAGGCAGAGGCAAGAGACTCACTTAAGCCCAAGAATTTAAGGTTGCTGTGAGCTGTGACGCCATAGAACTCTACCAAGGGTGACATAATGAGACTCTGTCTCAAAAAAAAATATATATATATATGAAAATAGTTTTGACTTTTCAGACCTCTGAAAGGTTCTCAGGGAGTTTAGTTGACCCTGACCACACTTTGAGAAATACTACTCTACAGACTTTTTTTTCTTGTGTTTGTTTTTAGAGACTCACTGGGTTGGGCAGAGTGGCTTATGCCTATAATCCTAGCACTCTGGGAGATCAAGGCAGGTTCACAGGTTCAAGACCAGCCTGAGCCAGAGCGAGACCCTGTCTCTAAAAATAGATGGGCATTGTGGCGGGTGCCTCGAATCCCAGCTACTTGGGAGGCTAAACAAGAGAATCACTTGAGCCCAAGAGTTTGAGGTTGCTCTGAGCTGTGACGCCACAGCACTCTATGAAGGGTGACAAAGTAAGACTCTGTGTTGAACAAAAATTTTAAAAGGAAAAGAAAAATGGAGACTCAGGCTCTGGTGTTTGGGTTTCTTCTCTGACGCCTAAAATGAACCGGTTCTTTGGGAAAGTGAAACCCAAGGCTCTGCCACCCAGCCTGACTCACTGCATTGTCACAATGGGTAACAGGAAGAATCCATTTACAAAAAGAATTCTTTTTTTTTTTTTTTTTGAGACGGAGCCTCAAGCTATCCCCCTGGGTAGAGTGCTATGGCATCACAGCTCATAGCAACCTCCAACTCCTGGGCTCAAGCGATTCTCCCCCCTCAGCCTCCCAAGTAGCTGGGACTACAGGCACCTGCCACAACGCCCAGCCATTTTTTGGTTGCAGCCATCATTGTTGTTTGGCGGGCCCGGGCTGGGGATTCGAACCCGCCACCTTAGGTGTATATGGCTGGCGCCTTAGCCGATTGAGCCACAGGCGCCGAGCCGACAAAACGAATTCTTGATTGGATGCTAAGTTAGTGAAGTATAAGTATCAGATCAAGAAGATAAGAGAAGGTCCTGCAAAGAATATGGTCAAGCAGAAAGCCTTACAGGTTTTAAAGCAAAAACGGATGTATGAGCAGCAGCGGGACAATCTTGCCCAATAGTCTTTTAACATGGAACAAGCCAAGTACACCATCCAGTCACTGAAGGACACCAAGACCACGGTTGATGCTATGAAACTGGGAATAAAAGAAATGAGAAAAGCAAACAAGCAAGTGAAAATTGACCAGATAGAGGATTTATAAGACCAGTTAGAGGATATGATGGAAGATGCAAGTGAAATCCAAGAAGCATTGAGTCGCAGTTATGGCACCACAGAATTAGATGAAGACGACCTGAAAGCTGAGTTGGATGCACTGGGTGATGAGCTTCTGGCTGATGAGGATAGTTCCTACTTGGATGAAGCAGCATCAATTCCAGAAGGTGTGCCACTGACACAAAAAACAAGGATGGGCTTGGCATCCATAGCTCAGTGGGTAGGGTGCTGGCCACATACACCAGGCCTGGTGGGTTCGAACCTGGCCTGGGACTGCTAAAAACAACAATGACAACTGCAACAACAACACCAAAAAAAATAGCCAGGCATTGTGGCAGGCGCCTATAGTCCCAGCTACTTGGGAGGCTGAGGCAGGAGCATCGCTTAAGCCCAAGAGTTTGAGGTTGCTGTGAGCTGTGATGCTACAGCACTCTACTGAGGGTGACATAGTGAGACTCTGTCTCAAAACAAAAACAAAAACAAAAACAAGGATGGAGTCCTGGTGGATGAATTTGGATTGACAGATTCCTGCTTCATAGATTTGCATCATTCAAGTACCTCATATAAAACAAACATACATTGTGGGACTAGGAAATGTGTTATCTTTCCAAATTTGCTGTAACAGATTTAGGTTTTTTTCTTTTCTTTGAAAGAAAGATTAATTGCATTGCTTTCCCCCCCCCGCCCCCCCAGTAAGAGACTCATCCCTTTGGATATGCTTTCTTTGTACTAAAATTTGATTCCTTTTTCTCTTATGAAAGACTAACTTACTTAAGAGCATCTTTGGCTTTGTACAACTTATTTTCATTCATTAATGTTTTTTTTTTGTTTGTTTGTTTTTTGTAGAGACAGAGTCTTACTCTATCATCCTCAGTAGAGTGCCATGGTGTCACAGCTCACAGCAACCGCCAACTCCTGGGGTTAGGCAATTCTCTTGCCTCAGCCTCTCAAATAGCTGGGACTACAGGCGCTCGCCACAACGCCCAGCTATTTTTTTGTTGTAGTTTGACTGGGTCCAGGTTTCAACCCGCCATCCTTGGTATATGGGGACGGCGCCCTACCCACCAAACCACAGGGGCCACCCTCATTAATGATCATTTAAAATAAAATCAAGGAAATGGGAATCTTTAAAAAAAAAAAAAAAGGCTCAGCGCCTGTGGCTCAATCGGCTAAAGCGCCAGCCACGTACACCTAAGGTGGCAGGTTCGAATCCCCAGCCCGGCCCGCCAAACAACAATGATGGCTGCAACCAAAAAAAAAAAAATGGCCGGGCGTTGTGGCGGGCGCCTGTGGTCCCAGCTACTTGGGAGGCAGAGGCAGGAGACTCGCTTGAGCCCAGGAGTTGGAGGTTGCTATGAGCTGTGA
>CAUYQV010068357.1:0-17672 GCA_963574575.1 Galagoides demidoff | reverse complement strand
TCTGGGAATATACCTAATAAAGGAATTGCAGGGTCAAATGGCAGGTCTATTTTTAGTTCTCTAAGTGTTCTCCAGATGTCTTTCCAAAAGGAACATATTAGTTTACATTCCCACCAGCAGTGTAGGAGTGTTCCCTATTCTAGGGAATTTTCTAGAGGGAAAAGAACTTGAATAAAGTTCATATATATTCAAAACACTGCAATTACTATATTCTTGGTTGATTCTCCTCCTTATGATGTGCTGTTGCTTCTCCTGTGCTGGCTTCTCCTGTCTCCTCTACCGCCAAGTTGGAGTGTCTCAGGGCTCAAGCCTTGGATGTATCCTCTGTGCTCTATCAGGTCCAGTCCCTAGTCTCAGGGCTTTAAACACCAACTGTGTACTAATAGCTTGTGAATTTGTATTTGCAGTGCCAGCCTCATCTCCCATCTCTGAATTCATATACGCAACTGCCTACTTAATGTCTCTGCTTAGATGTGTAATTAGCATCTTAAGCTCAATTTG
This sequence comes from Galagoides demidoff, assembly GCA_963574575.1. Classification (NCBI taxonomy): domain Eukaryota; kingdom Metazoa; phylum Chordata; class Mammalia; order Primates; family Galagidae; genus Galagoides; species Galagoides demidoff. Next base: position 17,171 of record CAUYQV010068357.1, on the reverse strand, counting down.
TCTAAAACAAAATTTCCCAATTTTCTCCCCCAAACTGTCCTGTTGTCTTGTCCCTTCAGTTTTCCATTTTCTTAGACTAAAACTCTTCAGGATGCTTCTCTTTCTTTTCCACCCCAGATGCAGTGGGCCATCAGCAAATCCTGTGTGCTCTGCCTTCAGACTATAGAGAATCTAGCTTTCTCTGGGAGGTGAGATCTGTAGCTGTTGGCCACATAATTAGATGAGATGCACATTCTCATGTAACAAACTTGTCCCTCTACCCTAACCCCACTGCTACCGTTCTGATCTTGGCCTCTGTGATCGCTCACCCACATTGATGCAGGAGCTCCTTTCTGATGCTTTTTACTACTCTTCTTGTACCTCAGAGTCTTATTTCCATGTAGTAGCAAGATTCTGTTAAAACACAAAGAAGAGCATGGCACTCTATGAAGTTGAAGTTCAAATTCTTTACTTTGGCATATAGAGCAAGGGAAGAAGGAAAGAAACAAAAGCAGAGGCCAGAGACTTTTCAGAACCAGCATCTATTCCAGACATGTGAGTTTATTCTTAATATGAAAAGTTCTGGAACACAAGGTTCTAGCAAATGCTTGAAGAAGGTGTTAGGCTACACAGAAGCTGTCCAGTTCGTGCCACTTTACTTTTGCTAATGTTTATCAAATCTGATGCCACATCTCCTCTCCTCTCCCCCCCGCCGACCCCAACACACAGGGGCACATATTTGCTTTTACAGATATGTTCAGTTGTTGATTTCCAGCTAACTTCCTAGTACAGTTTTACACTAATAATATAGGATTACCATTTGATGGTTTAAAAAAAAAAAAAAGAGGGGCTGGTGCCTGTGGCTCAAAAGGGTAGGGCACTGGTCTCATATGCAGGAAGTGGCGGGTTCAAACCCAGCCCCAGCCAAAAACTGCAAAAAAAAAAAAAAAAAAAAGCAGTGTAATATAATATATTATAGAGAGGTTTGGAGAGGATTTGAAAGCCCTGAGTTCTAGGTTCATTGCTGACCCTAGATATCCTTGTTCCAAATATAAAACTCTCTACCTCAGTTTCTGGGTTTGGTTACAAGATTGTGCTGCTATTGTAACAATTGCATATTGACTTATCAGTCTGAGTCTATCCATTTCAAAGGCAAATTGTTATTTTGGGGCCAGTTGTGGCATAGGATGGGAAAAGACTTTTCTCCTTTCCCTTTCTGTTTGTAAGAACACACCATTCTTAAAGGCAGTGGTGGACTTTATGCGTGAGTTGTGGATTGTGCCCATCACAACCATCTTACACTGACTTAGTCTCTCACTCTCCGTCTTAGACATAGTCTACATATTGATCACCTGTTTAAAGCGTCCAAGGATTTGCCACTTTTTCTAGTGGTGAGATCTTCAGCCAGTTGACCACATAATTAGAAGAAATACATATTCTCATGTAACAAACCTGACGCCAATCGTGTTAGGCAGCTCCTGGGGGAGTCAGAAGCTGCCTCCAGCCTCATAAATAATGAGCACAAAACTAACCCAACCTGGTCTTCCAGCAGAAATAATTCAGCCCGCTTCACAGTGCACAGATATGGTCGATGGATCGGTGGTTACTGGGGGAACTGCAGTTCCCACAGCTGGGGGAGAAACAAGCTTTTCTCTCAGTGGTAGAGCAGGCAACAGAATGCAGACAGAAGAGGAATTTGATGAATTGATTTTCACTGGAAAAGTCTGAGAGATGTCTTCACCTGAGATTGCTTAATAGTCCTAAAGCTTAAAGCTGCTAATGAGTCTCTGCCCAGCCCACTGGGGCCCCTTCCCGGTTGCTAAGCACTGAGTGAGCTGAAACAAATGATGCAAAAACCTGATTCCATTTCTTAGAACTGTGAGGATGATTCCCCCACTGCTTCAAATTGCACCAAAGTGCTAGAACTTAAACAATCGGGAGAAAATATGCAGAAGCTCTTTGCTTCTGTCACAAATTCACGGGTAAGCCTTACTTCACACGATTGGTACTTTGTCGGCAGCCACATGCATTCCATTTGGAGTAAATGATTAGGCAAATTCTTCACATAAATTCACCCCCCATTATTGGAGCTAAGTAGTCCTCCTTTTAAAGATTTACACCTACAGTAACTGAAGGGAAGATATCATGACTGAAATACTCCTCAGTTCCACGAAACAAGCCTTTCATGCTGCAGACCGCTGGGGGCTCTGTGGAACCTGCTTGTCATATAAACAGGGAACATTCATTCTCAGGCATGTGGTCCCCGTGGCTTTCACAAGCATTAAACTCACTTAGAAAATAATTAGTAATCAAAAAAGGCTTTTAAACTCAACTCTCTGAAGCATGGAGGGAGATGTACATTACACCGATTGAATTATCAGTACAAATATCTACTTTAGTTGTAGATGTAATTGGTTTTTAGTGAAAGAGGACATTTATGTAGATCAGGGGTGTGTGGAAGGTTTTAATCATTGAAGTATCATTTTTATTAGAGCTGGATATCAGGGACTGGTGCTGAAGCGTGCAGCCTCCCTTCTCCACTGAGAGTGCTGGAATCTTCACATTTTCAAACCAGAGGGCCATTGGCAGCCGATCTCATCGTGTAGCTACTGCCCACAATGCCCAGCTCCTGGAACTCCAAGAAGTTGGTAATAAGGCCCACAACTTAATTTCAGTATATTCATGACTATGAAGGTGCTCATTATTTGGCTGCAAATTTACAGGCAGTTTGGTTTATATTTTGGCTGGAATTATATTAGCTCAAGGTGCAGCATGTGATGTGTGCTCTGCGCAAGTAGGGGCTGGGTCTGCCTAGTTCACTTCTGTGTCCATAGCTGCCATGAATAGGGCCTCACACTTAATAGGGACTTGAGTATTTGTTGGTTGGATAGTTGAACAAATGGCTGGAAGAACACACGGCTGTTATATAAACGTGGCTTGATTTTCTTTAGAAAAGGAAAAATATCGCTTGGTAAATGTAGTGCAGCTAGTGAAAATATTTCAAAATGAAATCTCTATAAGAGTGAATTAGTAGGATCAGCCATTGGTGTGAAAACCACCTGAACACTTGTAAACTAGGGCCCAGAGAAGCAAAGTGTCTCTGTCCAGTGTCTTGATGACAAAATTAGGATTAGAATCCAGAGTGATTGGTCCATGGTCTTCCTGCCACAAACTATGTTATCTAAGACAGAGCAGGTTCCTGATAGGAAGTCAGTAGGATCTTACATACACCCACATAAGAGAAAAACTCAATTCAATTCAAGTTGGTGGGGAGCACAAGGGAGGGGAAAGGAGGAAGGAGGGAGAGGTATTGGGGTGCGGTGCTCCCATTCAGTGGGCACCATGTAAAGGTATATGGCACACCTCTTAGGTGCAAGACACAACTACGAGAGGACTCTACCTAACAAATGCAAACACTGTAACCTACTTGTGTGTATCCTCACGTTAACCTGAAATTAAAAAAGAGAAAGAAATTTTATTTAACTTTTATGAAATAAAATGTGACCTAAGATTGAGAAATCAAACATCCATGGCTCTCAATAAACCTTACTTACAGAGCTGCTTCTTACTTTCATTCTAAAGAGAGTGAAAACTTGACTGAACATCGTTTCCTTAAGGGAATTTTTTGGTTTAGGGAAGTTAAGGAGTTTTAGCTACCTTTGAGAATGTGACGACAGCCGTTGACCCTGGAGAAATACTCGTATGCTCTGACCCATGCAGTTTTACTCACAGCATTAGGCAGGTTACTGACCCCCGGGATAAAATCCTGCTTTGGGGGATCTGCCACCATTCTTTATGTCCCTCTTTGGGTACTAGATCTTTGGAGGATCTGCCACTGTTCTTTATGTCCTTTGGGGGACCTGCCACCCTTCTTCATGTCCCTCTTTTGGTGTTGGCTGCTTCTCTGGAAATGGATGAGCTTTCCCATTTGCTTCTACACAGATTAGAGTTAAATAGCTCATACTGTTTCATCATTTCAAATACCCTAAAAAGTACTTCTCACATCGTCCACAGAAGGTGATTATTTACAACTAAGGCATTTTCTTTTTGTAGAAATATGGAAAATATAAAAAACCTGCTATAGAAGAAAATTGTTCATAAGGAACAAAAATCTAAATTACTACACTATGATGAAGCCATAAGCGGAGCTTTTGTAAAATATGTATTTTCCTCCAAAATGAAAAGGAAACTGTAAAAACAGAGACAATTTTCATGTTCTGGGAAAAAGTATGTTAAAATAGTATGCATTTATAGTTCTTCATGAAAGGGCATCTAATAGTAGAAAAGAATAATCAGTTTCAGGTTATCTTAGTGGATTTGGAGGCTCATTAGCACAGAGAGAGCAACAGCGAGTCAGCTTCCCAGCACATTCTCACGGAGCATCGGCAGGGCTGTTGTGAGATGGGACAGTGTCTTGGCTCTTCTGAGGCATTCTTCCTCTTACCCTTCGCTCGTATCCTTTACCTGTGAAAACAAGATAAGTTACTGAAAAAAGCAAGCACAATATGTTCAGTTAGCAAATGAAGATATTTGGTAAAAATGGAACCTCAGTATCTTCAAAGAGCAGCATGAAGAGGGAGCCTTTTCACCTCATTTTATCATCTTCATCGATGCTCTTAATTCTGGTGATTTGAGGAGACGCTAAGTGAGGTAAAAGGACTCTGCTAACTCCACTATCTTCATCAGGAACCTCACATAAATTTTAAACTTTGGGTCTCAAATATGCAACTTGAAGAAGACTGTCAGCCTCCCATGAGCCTTCTAAGAACAATGAAAAGGTCCTCCTTGCATCTTGTAGGTATTTTCCTCCAGATGCTCTCCTGATACAGTGAGAAACTAACTGAAGCGTCGGATTGAGGACCATGAGCTTGGGAAAGCCGTCTTCTCCTCCTGTCTAAAGTCTCCTTTTGCCATGTGTTTGGGCTTTCCCCCACTTCCCACTTTCTGTAGTCCATTTGAATCCTCCATGGTGCTTCTAGTGTTCTTGAACCCTAATCAGAGAAAGAACTCTTTAAAGATACTGTTGGACCCAAAACGGGGTCCAGCCACGATAGCCGCCCCCAAGGAACAGTCACCAGACTCGGGTCGATGCAAAAGCAAGAGGCGAGTTTATTGCTGACGCATCAGGGTCCCTCAGCCGCTCGGGAAGAAAGACCCTGAACGGCTGTTACAGGCTACTTTTAAACCTGAAAACCACAAGAGGGAAGAAGCGGGGGGGGGGGGGGAACGGTGTTTTGGGGAGTGTGTCTGAGTCTGATTGGTGGGTTCGAGGGTGAGCCCTTAGGGTTTTGGCGGGTGTGCAAGGAAGAAGGATGTGGGGATGGGTGTGGGTACCTGGAAAGTCCTTACTAACCGGGGAACTGGAAAGGCCCTGGTGTGAAACCAGTTTCAGGGTAAGGGAAGGGGGGTTAAAGTTTCAGGGGCTCTTCAATACCTTATCATATACTTCTAGGACCTTCAATAATTTGGATGGTATTTTCACCTTTGATGTCCAGATGAGTCATAGATAAAAGTGTCTCTTTCTTGATTTAAATGGCAAATTCCTTCAGGAAGCCTCTTGTCACTTATACTGCTGACACTGAAACTATCTAGCCCCCTCAGTGAGCCCGGGAGCTACCCTACTTTGGAGTTTTTCCTTCATTGCCAGTATTGGTGAAATCTCAAAATTAAATCACCTTTTCCTGAGTTTGACCTTCAGTTCTTACACTATTTCATCTCTGAGCACCTGCGAGACACTACCTTCAATTCAGTTCCTTGAGGGGTCAATTCTCTCAGTCCAGATATTCCTTCCATCATTTTGTTTGGCTCCCTGGAAGCTATCCAGGCTGCTGGTGATAGCCTAAATGTGTCACAACCAGCTGCCACTGATCACTTCTCTGGAGGAGCAGCACTCTTTGGCCTGCCTGAGTCAGCATCTCTCATTCTAATCACTCGACTTTCCAAAACAACTATTGTGCACGATTTCTTAAAGATTAAACTGAAGAGACTGTATATTCGAAAAACTTTTTCAAAAACATCAGGTAATGCACAAGTAAGTTCATATATAACCATTGTTGAATAGAACTATTATCCTCAATAAATAAGGAATGGTGATACTTACAAAAGAGAGATGATGGTTTTAATGGACCTACTTTTCCCTCTAACCACAGCTATGACAATATAATCCTCATTAAAGGGCTATAAAGTTGTCTGCTTTAGTGGTTCAGCACACTAATGTCTCCTTGCTTTTAGTGCTGTTTTAGTATGTTGACCCTCTGTTCCCTGCAGCTGCGAGTTTATTAGTCTTTGTGGCCTTTGGGAATGAATATTCATAGTGAGATAGCAGTGATGTTCCAAATCCCTTTCTGGGCCCTGAGGGAATTACTCTTAGCAACTAAAAAAGTTGAGAAAAAAAAGTAAAATCATGGCAGCAGTCCATATTAAATTATGAACTGTGAGGCTGTACTCAAAGGATCTCGTGAAGAAACTGAGGCCCTCGGTTACACAGTTATATAAATGGCCCAGCCAAGTCAGAATTCAACTCTTTCAATTCCCAGGCTATTTTCTTTCCATAACATTATGCTATCTTCATATTAATTAGCCTTTTTGATTCCTGAGGTTCTAGCCCATGAAGGACATGAAGTGGCAAATCTCTAATTAGACTTTGACCATGATGGTGAAATATCTGAGACAAAGATACTCAAGGAGGCTAGAGAAGTAAATATGTATCTCTCTTAACCATGGAGGTTCTTAGAAATAAACTCTAGTTATATTGGGGGGGCATTAATTTCACCAACTATATTATATATTTTTTTCTTTTTTTAAATTGTCATTGTTAACTTCTTTAAAAGATCCTTAAGTTCATTCCCAGAGAGTTTATTGAATACCTGCTAAATGCTCTTCATCATGGTAGGTAGAGTATAAAATATGGAAGATATATGATGTTGCTTCCTTTGAATTCCTTTTTCCTAATTATGTTGTAAGGACCCTATGAAGATTTACAGTTGTAAGCTCACTTCATTAAAATTTTTGTGATTGCATTTTAATTTACAATAGACATCCACTTAGACTTAAAAGTTTTTAGGTAAATTTTACTTAACATTCTCCTTTCTCCTTAGGTAGCTTATTTTAGTCAATGTTGTACTCCTTTAATTTCCTTTATTAAATTTTTTTTTTTTTTTGAGACAGAGAGAGTCTTTATTGCCCTGTGGTAGAGTGCTATAGTGTCATAGCTGACAGCGACCTCAAACTCTTGGGCTCAAATGATCCCGAATAACTAGGACTACAGGTGCCCACCACAACGCCTGGCTATTGTTTGTTTTCTTTTTCTAGAGCTAGGTCTTGCTCTTGCTCAGGCTGGTCTCAAATTCCTCGGCCTGCCTCGGCCTCATGAGCTCAGGTCAGATGAAAAAACTATTTTGCTTTCCTAAGGCGACATGATTTGCATCCCAGACTGAGGTTGCAGTTTTCTTGGAATGGATATCAATCAGATACATGGTGACAGGAAAAGGCTCCAGTGGCAATACAGCCAGAGTGCCACCTTTCCTGGTCAAGGCTGCCCTGGAAGCTTCCTCAGTTCCGAAGGATGAACTAGACAGCTTTGCCTATTATAGGCATGGCCTTGACATAATATTGAGTTAACAAGATTATTTTTAGTGATCTGTGTCTTTAGTTTTATTTGGAAGACACCTGACTTCATAGATGGGCTCCTTCCCCAGTTAACGTGCCTGGGAAGCTAATTATTCAGTCAGAGGGTAATGAAAGACCCTGCCATCTGTCTGCCGATTTAATGGAGTGTCAGCATTTCCCAAGTAGGAAGTAATTGGATTGACAGACACAAAGCCAGTTATTAGACTGTTATTATCTGATTGGAAAAAAGCAGGCGGAGAAGCATACAACTGTAGCAAAACTAATCTGATGATGTTTGTTGTTCCCGGAATGCAGTCTGCCACCCAGAATGCATGGGCTTTGAAACCCCTGACCGGCTTAGGAACATTCAGAGTTGCTTCTCTAGAATTCATCTCTGTATTCTTATTACAAATCATTATAATGCAATCGAATAAAACACAGTTTGCATAAAGATAGGGCCCATTTATAAAACTGTCACCGCAGCCACTCTATTAATAGAGCCATTTTAAAGATTTATTGTGAACATATGTTACATTTTACAGGGGGCCAGATTGAGAGCTGCAGGATTTGAACATGTAAGAATGTGCTACTGGTGATAATTCAAAAAAAAAAAATTAAAACTATTCTACTCAAGTAATATCATTAAACTCCTAATCTTTCCTTACTTGTCAAGTATGATCATCAAACAACAGTCTTACAAAGACGTTTAAGAAAGGTGACAAGGTCTAGAGCAGTGTTATATAACCATTATTTCCATTCTCAGATTCTATTTTTGCTTCCTGGTACCACATGGGATGGGCTATGTATGAGAGTTTGTAACCAGAACTAGATTCTGAGCTTTATTGTTCTCTGAAAAACTGTGGCTGGATGGATCTGATGGGGGAGAAGTAGTAAAGACATTGTCTCCTATTCATTCACTACTTGGTTCAGCAAGAGTTATAGCCCTGCTCAGTATAATTCCTGGAGTTCCTAGTCTTTGGAGTATATGCAGGGAACTAGACAAGAGTTCAGCACACTTAACATTTACTCCAGTATTTAAATGGCCCCTGCAGTGTGCCAGGCACCTTCCTACCTTCTAGGTGTACAGCTGTGAATCTAAGTCCCTGCCCACAAGGTGCTTACCTTCCAGGGAGGCAGATGGGATGGAAACAAGTCAATAGCCTGTGGTGTCAGATTATGACAAGTTCTGTAAAGAGAAAGAAGGCAATCAAAGGAGGTAGAGAGTGATCTTAAGAAAGTGACATTGGGCAGACACCTGAGTGAAATGACAGAGGGAGTTGTGTGAATCTGGAGTAAGAGCAGCCCAGGCAGAGGGACCAGGACTTTCACAGGCCCAAGCACACTACCTGAAGTATTTCTGCCAATATTACCACCAGGAAACAAGGTGCTGCCAGCTTCCTTTGCTTGATAATAGCCCCAGCATGCCTTATTTGTAAGTTAGGAAATACTGATAACACATTTGACTAGGAATTGTGAGGTATAAAGAATGTATAAATATGTGATAGTGTTAGTAAGCTCCAAGTAAGCTCTAGAGGTCATCATTATTAACTGAGTCATTCAAATCTTCAAGGGAATTCCTACTTAAAGAGGCTGACTGTGTGGTGACTTCAATGATTCTAATAGTTTCTAACTATTCTGATTCCTTCTACATTGTTATAACAATATCTTCTCTAGAGAATTAATTGGCCAAATAGAAAGGGAGTCTTTATTAAGACCTAAAATAATCAGTTTGGTTCCTTTTTTGTGTTCAAAATGAAAAATTCACAGCTCTAAGAATAAAAGTTTTCTTGTGTTGTTTTAATAACATCCCTTTTATTGCCCTCATAAGATAGTACTAGTAATATTTATTTTTTTTATTATTGGGGATTCATGGAGGGTACACAGAACCAGGTTACATGAATTGCTTTTGTTAGATAAGGATCCTCTTATTGGCTCGGCACCTGTGGCTCAATCGGCTAAGGCGCCAGCCACGTACACCTAAGGTGGCGCGTTCAAATCCCCAGCCCGGGCCCACCAAACAACAATGATGGCTGCAACCAAAAAAAAAAATGGCCGGGCGTTGTGGCGGGCGCCTGTGGTCCCAGGTACTTGGGAGGTGGAGGCAGGAGACTCGCTTGAGCCCAGGAGTTGGAGGTTGCTATGAGCTGTGATGCCATGGCACTCTACCCAGGGGGATAGCTTGAGGCTCCGTCTCAAAAAAAAAAAAAAGGATCCTCTTATAATTGTGTCCTGCCCCCTTGTTCCCCCACCCTTTCCCTCCTTCCCTTTCTCAGCTCTCCCCATCCCCTAGCCCCCACCATGTACTAGGACCTTAATTGTCCTCATATCATATAATTAAGTACATAGGATTCTTGTTTCTCCATTCTTGTGATGCTTTACTGAGAATAATGTTCCACATTCATCCAGGTTAATACAAAGATGTAAAGTCTCCATCTTTTTTAGTGGCTGAATGGTATTCCATAATATACATATACCACAGCTTATTAATCCATTTCCAGGTTGGTGGGCATTTAGGCTATTTCCACATTTTGGCTATTGTAAACTGAGCTTCTATAAACAGTCTAGTGCAAGTGTCTTTATGGTAAAAGGATTTTTTTTTCTTCTGGGTAGATACCCAGCAATGATTGCAGGATCAAATGGGAGGTCTAGCTTAAGTTCTCTGAGGGTTCTCCATACTTCCTTCCAAAAAGGTAGTATTAGTTTGCAGTCCCACCAGCAGTGTAAAAGTGTTCCTTTCTCTCCACACTCATGCCAGCATCTGCAGCTTTGAGACTTTGTGATGTGGGCCATTCTTAGTGGGGTTATATGATACCTCAGGGTGGTTTTGATTTGCATTTCTCTAATAATTAGGGACAATGAACATTTTTTCATATATTTGTTAGCCATTCATCTGTCTTCTGTAGAGAAGGTTCTATTCATTTCTCTTGCCCAGTGATATAAGGAATTGTTGACTCTTTTTATGTTGATTAATTTGAGTTCTCTGTAGATCCTAGTCATCAAGCTTTTGTCTGAATCAAAGTATGCAAATATCCTTTCCCAGTGTGTAGGTCTGTTTGCTTTGGCTGTTGTCACCTTAGCTGTACAGAAGCTTTTCAGTTTAATTAAGTCCCATTTGTTTATCTTTATTGTTGTAGCAATTGCCATGGAAGTCTTCCTCCAGGCCTTTTGCTTCCAGGGTTTTCCCCACAGTTTCTTTGAGGATTTTAATTGTTTTGTGCCTTAGATTTAGGTCTTTTATCCATTTTGAATCAATTTTTTTGTGAGTAGAGAAAAGTGTGGGTCCAGTTTCAGTCTTTTGCATGTGGATCTCCAGTTCTCCCAGCACCCTTTATTGCATAGGGAGTCTTCCCCCAAGGTATGTTCTTGTTTGGTTTATCAAAGATTAGGTGGCTATAAGATGTTTGTTACAAACCCTGGTTTTCTACTTGATTCCAAATGTCTATGTCTATTTTTGTGCCAATACCATGCTGTTTTGATCACGGTGGCCTTGTATTACAGACTAAAATCTGGTAGACTGATGCCCCCTTGCTTTGTTTTTATTTTAAGAATTGCCTTGGCTACATGGGGATTTTTCTTCTTCCATACAAAATGAAGAATTATTTTTTCTAAGTCTTGGTATTTTAATAGGGATAGCATTGAATCTGTGCATTGCTTGGGAAGTACAGACATTTTAACAATGCTGATTCTTCCCAGCCATGAGCATGGTATGTTCTTCTACATGTTAATATCTTCTGCTATTTCTTTTCTTAGCGTTTCATAATTTTCCTTATAAAGTTCCTTCACCTCTTTCATGAGATATATTTCCAGAGATTTCATTTTCTTTAGAACTACTGAGAAGGGTATTGTGTCCTTGATTTCCTTCTCATCTTGGCTATTACTGGCATATACAAAGGCTTCTGATTTGTGGACATTGATTTTTATATCCTGAGACATTACTATATTTTTTGATGACTTCCAGGAATCTTGTGGTTGAGTCTTTGGGGTTCTCTAAGTATAAGATCCTATCATGGCAAAGAGGGAGAATTTCACTTCCCTGCCTCCATTTGGATGCCTTTAATTTCCTTATCTTGCCTGATTGTATTGGCTAGAACTTCCATAGAACTATCATAGATAGCGTCAATAAATTTAAAGAATGTGCTACTAATAGCTATATTCTTCAGCATTATAATTAAGAAAGGATTTTGAACTTTATCAAATGCTTTTTCTGCATCTATTGAGAGGATCATATGGTCTTTGTTTTTGCTCTTTTTATACATGGTGAATTATGTTTATGGATTTGTGTATGTTAAACTAGCCTTGTATCCCTGGGATAAAACCTACTTGACCATGATGTATGACTTTTTTAATGATAAGCTGTAGTCTATTCACTAGGATTTTATTGAAAATTTTTGCATCTATATTCATTACTGAAATTGGTCTGTAGTTTTCCTTCTTAGTTGGGTCTTTTCCTGGTTTTGGTATCAGGGTGATGTTTGCTTCATGGAACGTGTTGGGGAAGATTCTGTCCTCAATTTTTTGGAATAATTAGTGCAATATGGGTATAAGCCAGGGGTCCTCAAAATTTTTAAACAAGGAGCCAGTTCACTGTCCCTCAGACCATGGGAGGGCCGGACTGCAGGCCCAGGGACGAGTTGGCTGCTAAGCAGGACAGGCAGCAGCAGCAAAAACACCCAGCAGGCTGGATAAATGGAGGTGTGATTCCAAGTATTAATCCATTTCCTCTACATTGTCAAATTTCTGGGCATAGACTTTCTTGTAGTATTCAGAGATAACCTCTTGTATCTCTGTGTTATCTGTTATTATTTTCCCTTTATCATTCCTATTGAGGTTACTAGAGATTTTACCTCTCTGTTTCTAGTAAGACTGGCCAAGGGTTTACCTATTTTATTTACTTTTTCAAAAAACCAACTTTTGTTTCCTTAATTTTTTGGATAATTTTTTTGTTTTCAATTTCATTAATTTCTATTTTATTTTTGGCTATTTCTTTTCTTCTGTTTGGTTTAGGGTTAGATTTTTCTTCTTTTTTCAATTCCATAAGGTGCTTTGTGAGTATGCTGATGTGTTCACTTTTGGTTTTTTGAAGGTAGGTATCCAGCACAATAAATTTTCCTGTCAGTACTGCTTTTGCTATGTCCCAGAGGTTTTGGTAACTTGTGTCTTCATTGTTGTTGTGTTTGAGAAAATTAACAAGTTCCTCTTTAATCTCTTCCTGAACCCAACTATCATTCTGCATAGGGTTGTTTAGTTTCTGAGACTTTGTGTAGGGATGAACAATTTTGTTGGAGATGAGCCTCACCAGTATGGTCTTATGGTCTGAGAAGAGATATGGTATAATTTCTGTTCCTTTAATTTTGCTGAGGTTTGATTTGTATCCTAGGATGTGATCTATTTTGAACTATGTGCCATGAGCTGATAAGAAAAAAGTATATGTCTTAATCCCATTTGATCTAGGGTCACGTTTAAGTCCTTTGTATTTTTGTTTAGTTTCGGTTTAGAAGATCTGTCCAGCTCTGTCAGAGAGGTGTTGAAGTCTCCAACTATTAAAGTATTATGGTATATCATATTGGCCAGACACCTCAACATCTGTTTCATAAATCTGGGAGCATTTAGGTTAGACATGTAAATGTTTAGTATTGAGCTGTCTTCTTGTTGTATAGTAATAGTCATTTTATTAAGTAATATTCCTTCACTGAATTTTCAGTCCTCTGATGATAAGGTTTTCTTTCTTTTGTTTTAAGAATGCACATAACCTTCAGAATAATAGTCAAAAAGAGGTTCATTCAGGGAAACATGTCATGGAGATTCTCTGGTCATTGCTTTCAAAGTTTAGATGACCCAGGTAACTGACAGTGTTGATATCTAGTCAAAACTTTTTTTCTCACTATGGGTACCTAACAGTAAGGCATTTTCTATACTCTAGTAACAGTACTACAAAGTGTCAAGCATACATAACTTCTCAAAGCTGAAAGCAAGATATAAAGTTTTTAAAGTCATGCTTTCATTCCATTCCAGTGTTTTACCTTATATGAATTATACTGAGGAATACAAGGACTCAGACCTGGGGTCAAATTGGTCAAGCCTTTCTTTCTCCAGATGAATGAAAGAATTGTTTCATAGCAGCTGGCCAAGAGCCACAACCTGCATGACAAATCCATCCCAGATACTTTACCAGAGTGAAGGCAGATGACAAAAGTGTGACATTTAATTGGAGAGAGTGAAGGCAACTCTCCCTCCACTTGGTATCTCTTTCTTAACAATATTGTTTATTCCCACACTGATTTCCATAGGAGTGATGAGAAGAGGGGTATAGAAAACAGGATTGGGAAATGACTAAGCTGTGAGCTGGCATCAGTTACTAGCATCCTGTCATGTGTATGTTCTGTTGTTGGTTGAATATATTTGCTCTTTATGAATCATCAGCAGGCCTGCTCCCTTCCTTCTACACCACCGCATTCCCAGCTCATAAGAGGAACATTATGTCTTAGCAGTAATATTGTTTGTCACTTCTGAATACTTCCTGAAGGTAGAGACTCAGAAATATTAGGGCTTACAATAAATGAAGTTAGCTCTAATTGTTATGGGTAGAGAAAATAAACGCATAAACACTGGTCACTTACTATGAATGTACAGATAGTCCTCAAGTTATGGTGGTTCAACTTAACAATTTTTTGACTTTATCATAGTGTGAAAATGAAATATGTAGTACATTCATTAGAAACCATACTTCAGATACTCATGCACCCAACAATTCTGTTGTTCACTTTCAATTCAGTATTCAATAAATTATACTAGATATTTAACACTTTGCTTAAAAATAGGCTTTGCATTAGATGACTTCATTCATTACAGGCTAATGCAAGTGTTCTGAGCATGTTTAAGGTATGTGAGGCTATTCTATGATGTTGAGCAGGTGAAGTGTATTAAATGCATTTTTGACATAAAATTTTTCAAAAATATGATGGGTTTAATGAGATGTAACCCCATTGTAAGTCAAGGAGCATCTAAATATTTTCTTCACCTGCACTCAGCTAAACACAGCCCTAAGTTAGCTGGTTTGCATCACAGTCTTTTTCAAAGCACACTTAATTTCTCAGTGTATGCAGGAGTCTTGCACCAAACATCTGCCAGTGCACACTGCTGTGTGCCTGGGGGATACAGTGGTAAATCCACCCAATATCCTGCCCTCAGAGAACCTGGAGTCTAGGAGGGGGATAAGGTATATAAACAATTTAGAGCATAGTCTGTACAACTAATGCTCTAAAGTGGCATCTAAGTCTGCTCAGAATTAGTTTGGAGTCCAACCTATGGATAGTCCAGATATGTTCCCTATAGTCCTAAAGAATTCCTAAAGAAATAGGGAAAAATTACCAATATTTCTTTCTGTCATCTCTGCTGAGATAAATATAACAGAATAATGAATTATGTATTACTAGGAAATGATCCATATAGTCTGCGGGTAGACAAAACTACCTTCAACTTTTAGTACTTTTTATCTCACTAATGGTCTCTTTCTATTCAGTATGCTATTGAGGATTTTTCTGAAACCATGATTTAAGGAATGAAATCTACCTTCAATTATTTATGGTTTAAATTAATGCAAATAAGACTTTCTGGCTTGCCGGGCTAATACTCATTAATAAATATTTCACTGGGTATTAGGAAGATTCAGATTGACTAAATGAGGCTCCTTTTCAATATAAACAAAAGCCCTTGTGTGTTTCACTACTGTGCAGGCCTGATTCCTACGTCTGGCTTTCATTAAGGCGAATGAATGTTAGCTGGGTGCATCAGCACAGTGATGGATCCTGTGGGAACTGGAGTCAGCGGGGTGGGGGTGTCTGCAGTGAGATCATCCTCTAGTTAAACCACATTTAATCTCATTAGCAGAGTAATTGTGCTGTTAGGGAAATGGCCAACCAGGTTAAAGAGAAACCCACGTAGTCTAAATACTCTTTCCCTTCTGTCATTGGAGAATGGGACACTGAACTAAGAGGCGAGAGATGTAGTTTTTGTGCCTGGCCTAACATTGTGATCAAGTCTTAGAAAATTCCAGATCTCTTGCCATTCCTGGGGCCTGTGTGTGGCATTGGTGACTCGTCAGACACATTCTGAGATCCTCTCCTGTGAAACATTAGCACCCGCTAGCGCAGGATCCTTTTGGGTTGCTCTTTCTTATTTACGTGTTTTACCCACTCACTTTTCCAACAAAACTACACTCGTCAGACCTTGTCAATGTTTTAAAACTATTTAGGATTTAGTAGTACATCAGAAAGTTCTAAAAATACCAAAATATCTGAAATTTAGTTATGAAAAATAGGCCTTTTATACTTCTGCTCATTGGGAAATTTTCTAGAATTACTCTGTGACCAGGTACATGACATTCCTCTGAATGTCCATGCATCATGGGCTCTGCCATTCTGAGGATGTGATTTAGAAGAAAGAATGGTGGGCTAATTGGGAGCCAGATCTGGCTTCAAGACACAGTCGTAAAGCCTGTGTGACCTTCCACAAATAAATTATCTTATCTGAACTGCAGTTTCCTCATATGTAAAGTGGAAATAATTATCTCTGTCAAACAGGACTCAAAGGAAAATGAGGTTCAGCCGTGTGAAGATCCTTTGTAAGTGCAAATGTGCTCTGTAGCTGTGAGAGAGCCTCATATCCCCACCTGACTTATGTGACCTGCTTCTAGGGCACAGCTTATATGGTCAGTAACTGTTAGTTGAATTAATAATTAGTTACAATTTGGGAGATTTACTATCACATTTCAGTTTGTTCCTGGGATTTTACATGAATGATCATTGTCACAATTTGTCAAAAGCAGGCAGTATAATGGATGTTGCCTGCATACTTTTAAAACAAAAGAAAAATAGAATGAATACCTCCTGTCCAAAAGGACTTATATCACTTCCAAACCAAGATACACATGTGGGAAATGACAGAAAAACAGCTGAAGATATTGACAAGTGTGAATGCATTGTAGTAATGACCAGAGTATATAAATGGCAAATGGAAAACTAACTCTTGCGTTTGTCACTATCACGCCTATAGCCATAATTTTTCATTGTCGACCTCATAAACATGAACAATTTTTATGTATAATATGTTGAAAATAAACTGTTAAGAGGGACCTGGCTTGCCAGTGTGAGAGCTAGAAATTTTTTCACAATTTTCATATGAGACAAAGTCATTTTCTGAAATAATTTTTCTTTTTATCTTTCCTTTTTTTTTTTATTGAATGGTAACTATGTACATTAATGGACTTCTGGGGTACAGTGTGGGGTTTTCACACACAATCTGAAACACTTCCATCAAACTGGTTAACATAGCCTTCATGTTATTTTCTTAGTTATTATTTTAAAGCGTTCACATTCTACTCTTAGAAAGATTCACTTGTACCCTTATAAGATAAACCTCAGAAGTGATCCCTCCAATCCTCCTCCCTTCACCCATTCCTCCCTCCCCTCTCGCTCCCCACTCCCCGTATTCTTAGGCTGTTATTAGGTTATAGCTTTCATATAAAAGGTATAAATTAGTTTCATAATAGGGGTGTGTACATTGGATACTTTTTCTTCCATTCTTGT